>CM062289.1:321106127-321387077 GCA_031216915.1 Pictodentalium vernedei
TCGCCATATCGTTGGTGTGTTTATTGAAGGACAGTGTTTGATCAATGGTGATGCCGAAGAATTTCGCCTCTTTGCATTCTGGGAGGATTTTATCCATTAGTTTCAGGTCAAAGTCGCATTTGCCTTTCTTGCGAGTAAAGGTGATACTCGTTGGGTTTTGTAGGCGTTTAGCTTAATTCTCCATTTGGCACACCATTGTTCTAGGTCTTCGAGAGGGCGTTGCATGGGTTTTTGGAGAAGATTGGCCGTATTGTTAGAGTCCCAGAGGCATCTGCAAATTGGGAGACTTGAACACGATCCTCGGAGAATTTGAGGTCATTTACATATAAGATGTAAAGGAGGGGGCTGAGGACGGTTCCTTTGGGGTACCTGCTTCAAGAGGGACGCTGTCAGACATTTCGTTGTTTACTCTGACTTTGATGTCACGGTCATTTAGGAAGGAGGTTAGTAATCTAAGCAATTTCTTGGGGAGTTTCATTTTAGATAATTTATAGCGCATTCCATTGTGCCAGACAGAGTCAAATGCTTTTTCGACATCTAACAAGACTGCCGCGCCTATTTGCTGTTTGTCTGTCACGCATTTCATTTGAGTGACTAGTCGGTAGACATGCTCGATGCCGTCTTTACGGTTTCTATAGGCTCTTTGCCACCTATTGAAAAAATCGTCTTCAAGGTGCCCCCTGAACCGATTGGTAAGGATTCGTTCGAATGTCTTAACAATGCAGCTGAGGAGCCTGATTGGGCGGTAGCTGGGTGGATCGGAAGGGTCCTTGTCAGGTTTTGGTATCATGACACTGATGGCTTTTTTCCAACATTTAGGACAGTAGCCATGGGTGAGGCATACATTGTACAGTTTGTTTAGTTTTTCAATTAGGGAATTTGGGCTTTGTTTTAGAATTTTGTAGCTCACTTCGTCTTTGCCGGGTGACGAGGAATTTTTGCACTCTTTTATGACGTTGATGATTTTGTCATTGGTGATGGGGGTGACGAGGTCATCGTCATCCCCGTCTTCTGGCTCGTTATTGAATTTGGGGTCACGGTAGATATCAGGGTGTTCATTGATGAAGTCAACAATAGCGTTTATGACCGCATCATCGTTGCCCACACCTTGATGCAGGTGATGTGTTTTTCTTAGGAGGTCGGCAAAGGTGTCGGCCTTGTCTTTGTCGGTGTGCGTGAAGGAACTGTCTTCCCTTTTAAGAGGTTTGCCTGCGGCTTTTGTTTTTTTGCCCTGTTAGGGTTTTGAAAGAGTCCCAGAATTTGTTGGTATCCTGGACCCCGTTTAGATTGGCTGTTGCCTTTTCCCAGTTGGCTTGTTTTTCAGCTTGGAAGGCTTCCTTGACCTCGCCATGAAGGCGGTTGTATGTTTTTTTTTTTGAGGTCCGCTTTCTTGATGGGGTCTGTTTCGGTTTTAAGAGCGCGAAGAGCTTTCCGTTTGGTTTTGATTAGTGAGAGTGTGTCACCCGAGATAGTATTTCTCCAGGGGCGCACTTCTTCTTTTGGGCATATTTCGTTTAGGGTTGAGTTAATGATTTTCTCCATGCTCTCGCATTGGGTTTCTCGAACGAAATGATTTCGCGCGCCAAAGGCGCGCAGGGACGGTTTAGAGGACAAGCATCTTTCGACCCTCGGTAGCTGTATATGATGGCTGTCACATGTCTAGGCGTGTTGAAGGAGGAAAAGGATCCGGTACTCGGCAGGTGTCTCCAGTTGTGGGTAGGCGGTCTCGTTGACTGATGTCGGTTGGACCCTCAGGTGAGGACCAGTGTGGGAGGTTGGGTCCTCTCACAAAGGTACTACCTCTCCCCGAGGGTGCAGTCGATCTGGATTTTCGGGGTTTCTCCTATTTTTAAATAGTTTATATAAGAATCTTCAAATTATTGTAAAAACAGGTTGCATGAAACCTCTTAAGTTACTATTAGTGGGACATCAGAAGGAAAGACAGCTCTGCCACATAATTAATTGATAAACAAACAGTTAGAGGCACTGGTGAGAGGAGATTATTGGAATGATGAAATGTGTCATTTTGATGATTACTGAGGCAGTATTAACACTGAGGTAATGTGAAGACTCTTCGCAATAACTACTTCATCAATATCACAGTTTATTTTGCAATTAAGCAGAGGATTAGTATGAACTAAACATCATTGATGCATTCTATCATCCACACAGAGATTATTTTTTCAAAGCTTTGTAGAGAATCATATTTCAAAGTATATTTGTGATTCAAACTTTTTATTTATAGAGTTCATTCAAAGTATTTCTCTCCACAGTAGATTTTTGCAAGGATTTAGCTATTTAATATCAAATATGGATATATTGTGAAATAATAGTACAAGATAAAACATTACCTATTGGATTTTAAAAAATTTAGGTGTGGATGGGGTGTGGAAGATAACATATTCCATATGGTTATTAGTCCACTCGGCCCAAAACCTACTCACCCCACCTACTCGGCCCAAATGAGAGTCCACTCATCCCAATTTTGGAGTCCACTCGACCCAGATTTAAGAGTCCACTCGGCCCAGTTTGATAGTCCAGTCGTCCCATGCCAACAGTCCACTCGGCCCAAATGAAATTAATTGTAAAGCTGTCTGTCAATGTGGGCAGGTTGACATTACTTTCTAAAGCATTGTCACACCCACTAAAAAAACTTTTAAAGTAACCGCGATAGAGTAATTAGTAATCAACACTCCATCAGTTATGAGTGTTACATAAACAACAACATCAAAACTAATTATGACTCGTTGAAATGACAATCAACAGTCCATCAGGTATGAATGTTGTGTAAACAACGGATTAAAAGAAATCATTTTGTTTGTTTCAATAAATTATCTGTGATCTGTTATGTCTTCACATGTCGGAACAATTGATTCTAGAAGTGACAATAAAGATTGAAGTGCATTATTCTTAATAATATTATAACTGTTTTCTTTAAATAAACATCATATTTTTCATAAATATCCAATTCCTCACTGGAAAATTATCATTCACAATGGAACATCCTTGCATAGAGTATTCTAATGAAGTCCGACCAAGACAGGAGGGTCTATTATGCGAAGGTTGTGATAAATGGCAACATCGAGTCTGTAATACAAATATATCCAGACAAGATTATCGACAAGCCGTCCGTAAAGGATCCATAGATTGGACATGTGCTTCTTGTGCAACAGCAATAGTTGAAGCTGAACAGATTGAGCTAACCACATAGAAAATGCAATGGACAATACATCTGAACGCAGTATTGCTGCATCTTTGTCATCTTTAGAAGGTAATTTTTTCATTCATTTATTCGTTTGTTCATTCATTCATTTATTCATTTGTTCATTTGTTCATTCGACATCTTTAATTCATTCATTTATTCATTCATTCATTTGTTCATTCGACATCTTTAATTCATTCATTATTCTTTGATTACTTCATTCATGGAAGACCGCAATCGAAAATGGCGAGTGGGGGGTCACTGCTGTTCAAACTAAGATCAAGATCACTGGATCTTAGGGGAGAAATTGGTAGAGATGGGGAAAAGTGATGCCAAATGTGCCACTCTGGAGTAGTGGAGACCCTGGAACATTTTCTCTTGGAATGCCCACAGTATATACCTCATAGAATAAAATTTACTTGGGGGGGGGGGGGAGGGGGGGAGAGGGTAGGAATGCTTATTGAAGAAATTGAAAATGAGGAATACTGGGAGGAGAGGACTCAGAGGAATGGGGGGGGGGGGGGATGATGGCCTTCACTTATGAGAACCACGACAAATCAGATTTATTATTATGTTCTGTGCTAAATATCTTCTCTTTTTTTTTAATAGAGCGAGAGAATTATGACATTCCCAACTCACTGGATGAATCTTCAATAGCAGAGCCTTCACCCGAAACAGACACAGCAGAAAACGATCCTTTGGAAACAACAATGTATGAGGTTATTGTTCAAGGAACGCAAAGAGGCTCTCAAAAACTGGCTGATAGTAAAGGATACTTATACACAATGAAAAGACATTGTGATGATCAAGTGGAGTGGAGATGCTCAAAGCGTTCTAAGGTGATAAATTGTCTGGCTACTGTAAAACAAAGAGGTGATAATTTTCAGCGTGGTGCTCATGAACACGTTCATCCAATGGAACCTGGTTCCACTCAGGCATCAAAAATTAGAGCAGCTGTTAAGTCTGAAGCAAAGACAAATATATTTCAACCTTCGGATCGATTGTTGAGTGAGTTCTGTTACAACATGTTGATACTGCAGCACCTTGTCCTGTGGTACCTAAACCAGTAAATTTAGCAAGGATGGCTAATAAGACACATCAAGCACTTCGACCACAGGATCCAACTGACTTAGAATTTGAACTGAATGAACAATTTTTTGGTGCAGACTTTCTGCAGGGAGATGTGCATGTCGGTGAAAGGAGCCATTTAATATTCACAACTCAAAAGCAACTGGAAATTCTTGGTTCTGCAAAAACCTGGTATATAGACAGGACATTTAAAGTGGTGCGTGAGCCTTTCACCCAGTTAATGTCCATACATGCTTTTGTTCGTTGAGATGAAATAACAAAACAGTTGCCTCTGGTTTTTGTACTTATGTCAGGGAGGAAGGCCAAGGACTATAAAGCTGTGCTGAGACAGATTCTGCGAACATCCTAATTATCACTAATTATGGAAACACTGGAACTACCAGCGCGACTGAAGAGAACAATAGCAGCTCTGGGCATCTCTTGCCCAGTCACCTGGACTGTCCAGGAGACAGGCAAGAGAGTCCATCTGAACTTGGAGTTCATCGTTGAAGAGCACAACACCACCACACCTTCTTCGGGGAGAGGTAGCACCTTTGGTGAGAGGAACCCCTCTCACACTGGTCCTCACCCGAAGAAGCCTGGACCTGGCCCTGAAAAGGAAAAGAAGAAGAGCAAGAAGAAAAAGAGCCCATCCACCAGGCACCGGGATGCCCGGCGGCTGGAGACGTTCCTGAAAAAGAAGAAGGAAGAGAAAGCGGAAGAGAAGACGGAGGAGACCACTACCATTTCCTCCCCTCCAACTCCTGTGACTCCCATCCACTCCCCAGCTGCCTCTCCTTTGAGGGGAAACCTGGAGGATGACGATGTCACCAGCGAGTGGAGACGGAATCGGAAACTGGTTCTCTGATGTCTCCCTCTCCAATTTCATCCCCCTCTCTGGATCAGGAACAGGCACAGATACTCTTTGACCAAATTCGCAGCCTAAGAGAAGACATCAGGGCAACAATAGAAGAAACCAAAGACCACAACAAGACCACGACGGCACTCATAGAACAACGCAACAGCCACAGCACCAACACTCCTGAAGCAGCAAGGACTCGACCTTTCCACCCAGTCAGTCCTCCATTATCAACAGCCCAACTACACCAACAATTACCACAGTCTCTCCTTCCCAGCCACCTCCACCCAAAAAGAAGAAAAAACGGCATAGACGATGCTAAAACCATCACAGACACCTGCCGAGTACCTGAACCTTCTCCTCCTTTGACACACCTAGACATATGAAACCAACCATCTACAGTCACCTAGGGTCAAAAGGGGCTTGTCCCCCATATCGTCCCTGCGCGCCTTCGGCGCGTCAAACCATTTCATTCATTCTGGAACAGTTTGATAACATACCAAGAGTGCGTGAAATTGTGGTAGATTTTGAAATGGGATTTTGGAAAGCAATTGATTCTGTGCTCCCAGATGTAAAACTTAGAGGGTGCAGTTTTCATTGGGCACAGGCTATCTGGCGACATATTCAAGGTTTAGGACTTCAGTCTGCACATACCAACAGAGATGGAGTGTATACATTCTGCAGAAAACTAATGTCGCTTCCTTTCTTACCTCATGAAACAATTCCGTCTGTGTTTCATCGTCTCAAGGAGGATGCTTCAACCCCTGAGCTAGAAAATCTGTGCAAATACATTCAAGACACATGGATTGAGGGACATGAACTATGGGCACCAGAAGCATGGAGTGTTTTCATGTAATCGATACGCACTAATAATGATGTTGAAGGATGGCATTGTCACTTGAACCACTCTGCTCAGAAACCGGCTTTGCCATTTTATCTACTTATTGAACTTTTGAAAAGACAAGCAGAAATGGTGAATATAAACATCAAATTGGTATCTGAAAGAAAGCTGCGACGACAACAAAAGAAAAGCTTTGTTAATATCCACAAAAGACTCTTTGAACTTTGGGACAGATATAATGCCAATGCGCTGTCTACAAACTCTTTATTGTGAAAATGTTCTCATCTAGTATGTCATTCCGAAGCCTAGTGTTTCTAAAATCCTGTAGTGAAAAATGTAAATTATTTGATATTGTATTGCAATCGTGCAACAAGTTACAAGGGCATATTTTTCACTTAAATATCATGTAAAAAATGGAAGTTTTTTCTAGTCATGCAACAAGTTACAGGGGTACATATTTTTATACTGTACCAATGACCCAGACATAGCTGGTGCTAACTCTTAAAATATAGGGCCAAACACAAATTTTGCCCCCCAATCCCCAAAATTTGCATCTAAAACTAAAGAAAACATGTCCTGAAAGGCCCTCCACACCTCGCCCCCACTGTGCATGCGCAGTGTCAAGGACGTTCCGAAATTGGCGCCATTTATCATTCTAAGTTTGGCCCTTCATCAGTTAACATCTGACTGATCTTTGTGCTTTTAAATCTCAGTTTAAATGATGCCAGACACATAAATATTAGTGAAATGGTGATTCTAAGGAGGATAGAAAAGGAGGAGAGGAAAAGAATGTGTGACAGAATATTATCAGGGCTGTAACTTAAAATTTTTTAATGAAATTATGTTAAGTTACCTATTTTCAAGGCAGCAGCCATTTTGTTGTCATTCTGATTATTTGTTACACTGTTTTTTCAAGTGTTTTTCCTCTCTCCCTGTCCTTTAAGTTCCCCCTTGCTATTCTCCCATGCTTTTGGCATAGTTTCTGTAATTATTATTACTAAAATTTCTTGGGAGTTTTAGCTTAATAACAGAATGAATTCTGTTCTTTCCCCATGTTTACGTCTTCACCTACGGGTGGTTAGGCGTTGTGTTCTGCATCTACCATCTGATGTTCTGCAGTTTCTTCCCTGGAAGTCTCTGTTTTGCATCAGATGGTGTATTTTTGGTAACTGATTTCGGGCCTGGGTGCCTGGAGTCTTATTTTAGTGTTTTTACACTCATTGTTTACATTTACAACAGCCCTCTGTGTGAGGGGGGGATTTCTGAATAATAATATCTTTATGTTATTTTAATCATAACTAGATACATTATTATTGTTCGTAAGTGTTGAATAAATTGTTTAAAATATTTTTAAAATTTTTGTCCACACTTAGGCTTGGGATCCATTGGGGCTCAACGTTACTTTTCAGAAACTTGGGCTGTTCTGAAAAAATATTTTTTCAAAATATTTTGATTTCAATTATTTTTTCTATATTAATGGATCATATTATTATTATGTATTTTGATTGCCAGGGGTTAGTGCGAGTACCAGGACTTGTTTTCTTTTCACATTGAAAGGATATTGATCAATTGTTTTAAGAGGAAGTCTTCCTCTGACCTTATTATCATTCTATATGTGGTCAGTGTACTCGCATTAACTCCTGTTCTGTATCGTATGATTTCGATGACAATATGGGAAGCGTATGTCACGGTATGTTGTTGGGGATTTGGACACTCCGGTCCTTTCCCCGCAGGGTCACTCTACTTTATCAATTTCTATTTCAGACGATCAAGATTAGGGTGATGTATCTGTGATGTCTTCCAACAGTGTGCCTCCGTCGTCACAATTAATGAAGGGCTAGCGGAAAAGTGCTCATGTAATACGCCAATTGCCTAAGAGGACCCTAGTAGGTTCGACGGCCTTTGACGTCCGCTAGCTCGCCCGGTGTAGCGTCCATTCACCGAATGGTTCGGCAGCCGGGTTCGTCCGTTGCGGTCTAGAAGGAATTTTGGGGTGATGCGAGCACTATAAAATTAACTTAATGCACACCCAGTGACGGCGGATCGGAGGGAGAACGGAGGAAGCCTTTTAGTCCGGTTCATAGCTCGTTCCGGTCCATCCGGACGGCAAGCGAGAGAGGCCCCTCTCTCGTTCAACAACATCTGGCCCCAGATGTTGTGGTACAAATGTGTCGTTAGCGGAGCATACGTCCGTCGCTCGGGACGCTCCGTTGTATAGGCAGTCCGCTGAGACTGCTAAGGCTTCCTCTTCTCGTCAGCGCACACGACCGCACCTTGGCTGCGTGACCGCCGATATATTACCAGCTTCG
This sequence comes from Pictodentalium vernedei, assembly GCA_031216915.1. NCBI lineage: Eukaryota > Metazoa > Mollusca > Scaphopoda > Dentaliida > Dentaliidae > Pictodentalium > Pictodentalium vernedei. The sequence goes on from CM062289.1 coordinate 321,114,407, forward strand.
CCGATCAAGGATTCTTCGGCGACCAGGTCACACCATCCGGCAGCCAGGGATTCGAGACCGATGGACTCCGGACGTTCGCATAGGAAGTATGCGGGAGCCATCTGATGCGGAGCTGCCCTCGGCAAAGCACCGATAGACTGCGCCTCCGCAGGTCTCGACGCCGGACATTCTTGTGCACATAGCACAGCTTATCGCAGCATCCCAGCAGCCGACAGAAACGGTGTCAGATCGAGAATTATCCGACAGCGCTGGGTCAGTAGCCGGGGACTCGAGGCCTGCAGACTCCGGACGTTCGCATAGGAAGTGTGCGGGAGTCAACGTACACGGAGCTTCCAGCGGCAATGCATCGTAAGTCCGCTACTGCACAGGCCTCGGGAACGGACGTGCTTTCCTTAATAGCACAGTTTATCGCAGCATCCCAGCATCAACTGAATCTGTCGCATATATTTTATCCGACGATGCTGGGTCGGGACGCTCCGCGGAAGCGGGTACGGACGTCCGAAAGTTTCATCCGGTCCGACGGGATACCGAAAGGGATTCGGTGGATTTCAAGCTTTCCCTTTCAGAACAACATATGCTGCGATGCCGGATAAGAAACTGATAGCGTCGGTGGACTTAGAAATTTTTGGTTCGGTTCAGGGACATCGTCCCTCAGTTCCGACATAGTCCAATAATGTCACACAAACTTTCGAATTATTGAACGACGCTATATATATTATTATTTTATGCTTGCTATCCAAGCATTTCTGGTTTCTTGTTCGAAGAGTTATGGAGATGTCTTTCAAAAGTGTGCCTCTGTCGTCATAGTTAATGAAGAGTTAGCGGCAATAAGTGCTCATGGAATATGTCTATCGCTTACGGAGTGACATTCGCTAGCTCACCCGGTGTAGCGTACATTCATCGAATGGTTCGGCTGCCGGGTTCGTCCGTTGCGGTCTAGGAAGGAGATTTGGGTGATGCGAGCACTTTAATTACTTTAGTACTCACCCAGTGACGGCAGATTGAGGACAGATCGGAGGAAGCCAACAACATAGGGGACCGCATGTTGTGGTTCAGATATTTTACATTCGGAGCATATGTCCGTTGCTCGGGACGCTCCGTTATATTGACAGTCCGAGAGACTGTCTTTAATGCTTCCTCATCCTCACAGCAGGGCACACGACCGCACATTGGCTACGTGACCTCGAGTATCCGATCAGTTTCGGCATTCAGTGATTCCACAGCGAATAGGTCGCGCCATCCGGTAGCCAAGGGACACGAGGCCTATACACTCCGTTCGCTCGCATATTGGAAGTATGCACGGGGTAACGATCTCGGAGCTTCCTGCGGCAATGCATCGTAAGACCGCTGCTCCTCAGGCCTCAGTGACGGACGTGCTTTCCGAGTTAGCACAGTTGTTTCGCAGCATCCCAGCAATTGACGGTTTCTCGGTCGAATCAGGAATTATCCGACGGCGCTGGGTCGGTGCGGTCCGCGGTTGCATCAAGCTACGGACGACCGAACGCTTTATAGGGTCCGACAGGATGGCGAAAGGGATTCGAAAGATTTCGAGTTTTCCCTTTAGTAGTATCGGAAGATGCCTTTCATATCTTCTGGCATTTCTTCCAGTGATTATTTTTCGGACTTCATTGCTGCGATCTTGGATAAGAGACTTATAGCGTCATTGGACTCGGATTTTTCGATCGGTACAGGGACTTTGTCCCTGACTTACCGACGCAGTCCAATATTGTCATTACAACATGTGTTTTATTTTTCGACGCTATATATTATATATATATATACAAGCCTGCTACTAAGCATGATAGTTTAGTTTCTTGTCCGCGTGGCTCATTTCTGCCATTTTATCTTTTTTACATATAGTTTATTTTGGCAGAGCAGGGCATACCGAGAGTTCATATGCGTCTAGACGGTGTGATTAAAGACTGCATATATTCTTTTTCGCCGTTTATGTCTTTTCCAATTTCAATGTTGGGAACGACATTATGTATAGTAGACTTAACTTAGACGCTTTATTATACGTAATCCGCCTTACTGAGGCGTTATCATTACGTCTTCAAGAAAAGATTTACGGGATATTATTCTCAATGTAATTTCTTTTGAGGGCAGTAGTTTGTTCACGTATAACTCCGCCCTTCAGTGGCTGATTGGAGTTGGTTAGACGTGATGCAGCCCTAGCTACATCCACGTGTGGATAGTAGGTTAAGAACTCTCTCAGAGTCGCTTCGCTCTCGGAGGAGCTTCTCTTCGACGGCAACTTTCCGGCAATCCATGAATTGCTTGATTTATACATTCTCTTGTCTATCTAGTGTTACAAGAGATTCAGACTGGGGCAAACATTCGGTGGTTGACTCAGAGAGTACCGCCGCAGTTGCCGGACCCTAGTGTGGCTGTTATGACGGTTGCCAGTCAAACAGATTGGGATATATACTGATCCCTACGGATTCGAAGTGCCAGGGTCTTTGGGTTCCGCAGTCTTTTAGCTATCAGTTTAACTTCCGCGGAATAATGTTTTTTTAGGCTTGCTTTATGTTATTGCATGAACATTATTCAGAAACGCATGCCCAAATTCCTGTCCTTTAATTCGACAGTAGTGGCGTATCTCCGGAACCAGGGAGGCACTCTTTCGTTTCCGTTATTCAATTTAATGGAAAGAATCCGTCTGTTGGTTATAGTACACCAAGTTCAGTTTTGGTCCGTCATATTCTGGGTCGTCTGATTGTTTTATCGCACTCCCGTTCTCTTACGGGTCGCTTGTTGCTGTCAGAATGGACTCTCAACAAACAAGTATTTAATCAGATTTGCTATCTATGGGAGCGCCCAATGATGTTTTATTTATGACACAGCTTGCTAATCAATTGCAGACGTATGTGTTGGCTTGTCCATATCTCTGAGCTAATACTGTTAACGCTCTATTGATCTATAGGACGGAATGATAGGATACGTGTATCCTCCGGCGCTGTTGTTTTAGCAGGTATTGCTAAGATAAACAACCACAATACATTTCTGTTGATAGCATCTCTATCTTCACAGAGATCATGGGTAATTTACCCTCTTGTCTACTGTGGATCTTAACGTGAAATCTTCCTCTATGTGAGGATCTTTTTTCACTGGGTAAATCGTGTCATCTTTATCACAACCAGCAAGGTCGCAACCTTCATGTATTCCGTTGTGTGGTCCGTATTGCATTGTAAGCACTGTACTGGACGAGCTTTGGACGCGATTTCTTACTATAGGAGATCCTCTTCTTCGCTATTCTATGCGACTAAAGTGGAGGCTCTTCCGTCGTGGTGTAGGGATCATTATGTTCATATGGTTGATCCCTTCATACTACGCATTGCTAGTTTTTAGTATACTTGTTTCACAAGATCTACTGCAGCCTGTTGTTTTTTAGGTTATAGGTTTATGTTACCTCATACCTATGCACTCTACGATAGTTTGCAATTGAGTCTTTTGTCTCTTTATCTAAGTCAGTTAGTAACTTTTTGATAAATAGACTTAGAATCTTTAGATTAAATTCCTATACGGATTTTAACTTCGGTTCTTATTTAGCTAAGTAATCATTTGAGCCTCTGGAAACAGTAGTTTTCAAATTCTGACCTTTTAGACAGTAATTCTGTTGGTTTCTCTTTTACTGTAGAGTCAGTGAGTTTCATGCACTATCGATGGATGATTTTCACTTTCATAGTTTCGGAATCAATACTTCCGTTACTATTTAGGTTGGATTGTTGCATAAGAGTTAGGCTCCTATTATCCGGAACCTATTATTTTAAGGTCCTTCCGTCTTCGTATGGGCATAGGCCTTTACTCTTTCCGGGTACAGTTTATGTATTTATAAACAGATATCTGTTTATTACAAGGGCGTAAGCTTCTTCTGTCTTTGATGTCTAGTAGAAGGACGTTACGCTCCATTTTATTGTTAATGGATTCTATTAACTAGCGTACTGCTTATGGTATATCATTGGCTTAGCAGTTGTGCTTAAGATTTCGGCTCATGAAGTAAGAGTTCTTCTACTTCTTGGGCTTACATTAATAGTCTTGCTATTATAGATTTTTGAAGGCTGCTCATTGTGCTCAGCCATCCATTCATGAATTTTATCTCAGAAATATCGAGTCCATTTCTGGAGGCCTCTATTGTTAGGTCTATTATCTACTGCTCAGAATGTCATTCACTTAACAGTTGCTACTATAGCTAGGTAGGCTGTCTGTTTCGGTAGTGTCTCCGTTCGGCTGCCCTCTTCGCTCTGGGCTATTTGACCCAGGGCAAGAAAAAGGGGGGGGGGAGGGTGTTCCCTTGGGTCACCTGTTTTTACTATGAAAACAAGGGGATACCTCCTCCGGAGTTAGTAATTCTGAGCTGTTATTGGGATGGTTGTTTAGTGAGAAGTTTAAGTTTATAAAATTCATTCAAGTCTTAGTTTTTAAAGTATAGCTTTTGAATATTGCATATGTCTACGGACATGATTATGCAATTCTCACACACTTTTAGGAGTATAAGAGTCTCTATTCTCTAGACTTACTTTATTATTGGCTTACTTTAAAAATTATTAGTATAAGGATTATTGGATATTAATAGAGTACATGGATGTATGAAGCTCAATTTTTGGAAGGTGTTGTATCTTTCTAATTTATCATAAATAAGAAAGATACATGTAAGGCCTATTACTTCTTTTCCCTACAGGGGATGACTCTATTTTATTTTATTGAGCGTATTCCATTTTGCTCTATGTCCTTGGCCCTCCAGCCTTTTTACTATTCAGCTATGTCTGGGTCATTGGTACAGTATAAAAATGTTAAAAAATTTATAGTAATTTATATATTTTTTATACTTACCAATGACCCAGACGGGGATGGCCCTCCCAGGAGTTGGGAACTCTTGCCTCCCCGCTGAGTACATAGCGCTTACCAGGCACTGGTTATTAGAATGATAAATGGCGCCAATTTCGGAACGTCCTTGACACTGCGCATGCGCAGTGGGGGCGAGGTGTGGAGGGCCTTTCAGGACATGTTTTCTTTAGTTTTAGATGCAAATTTTGGGGATTGGGGGGCAAAATTTGTGTTTGGCCCTATATTTTAAGAGTTAGCACCAGCTATGTCTGGGTCATTGGTAAGTATAAAAAATATATAAATTACTATAAATTTTTTAACTTTTCACTCCAAATTTAACAAGTTTTCTCACTAATTCGAATGTTCATTTCGGCGTGGTGAGAAAATTTATTAAATATGGTGTAAAAAATGGAAGTTCTTTTATTTTCGGTAATGTGTCGTCCCAAAAGTGGGTTTTCATTGTGCATTCTAATCATGCAACAAGTTACAAGGGCATGCTTTTCACTCACCATTTAACAAATTTTCTCACCAATTCAAAAATTCTTTTTGGCGTGGTGAGAAAATTTATCAAAAATAGACATTTATCTAATTTCATTAATGTGTCATCCCGCTTGAAGTTGGTTTACATATTGCATTCCAATCATGCAAACAGTTACAGGGGTACATTTTTCACTCCATATTTAACAAATTTTCTCACCAATTCGAATGTTCATCTCGTCGTGGAGAGAAAATTTATTAAATATGGTGTAAAAAATGGAAGATCTTTTATTTTCGGTAATGTGTCGTCCCAAAAGTGGGTTTCCATTGTGCATTCTAATCAAGAAACAAGTTACAAGGCCATGCTTTTCACTCACCATTTAACAAATTTAACAAACATAATCACAGTTTAGAAAATAATGGAAAATTGAAAAAATAGAACCACATTTTTGATATCTTTATTTTGTATATTTATTACATGACTGTATTACCTCATTACACATTAAATAAATAAATATGTACTGTACAACTTTACCAATGTTAAGTTTTCTTTCCTCAATCAAACCACTCTTTTTCAAAATCCTTTCATACATCCAAACATCCAAAGAAAGATGACTGCCGATATTGTTTGAGATGAGACAACTTGCTTGGAAGTTAATTCGTTTCAAATAAAATCGAGAGTCAGTCTGGGACAAATTTGTTGGGCCGAGTAGACTTCAGTATTGGGCGAGTGGACTTCAAACTTGGGCTGGCCGTGTTGACTTCAGTTTGGGCCGAGTGGACTTCAGTTTGGACCGATCCAACTTCAGGTTGGGCTGAGTCGACTTGAGCTTTGGACCGAGTGGACTTCAGTTTGGTCTGAGTGGGTTTTGGGTCGAGTGTGCATTAGGCAGAAAAGACTGGTTACCTTCCATATGGAGTGGGGGAAAAATATCCAGGCCTGGATATCCCCACCACCCCTCCAACCCCCCCCCCCTCCCAATTCCAATCAACCCTTACTCAGTGTTTATATCTAAAACCAATTTTTCTGCAAAATAATGTCAAATATGTGAAATAGAAAATATTGAGATGATTTATTGTCACAGGTTTGTCACTGGATGGACCTGGAGGCAAGATATCCATGTTGGAATTGAAAAAAAAATTTGGCCCAAAATGTTTTTCTCGCCATTTCATCATCAAATAATGTTAAATCAATCAAAAAAAAATGTCATGGGTGGGGGAAAGATATCCAGGGTGGGGGGAAGATAACCCCTGGGGGGGAAGATATCCAGGGGGGAGGGGTAGATATCCTGCTACACCGGTCTTTGCCAGGGTGCACAGCTCCTTGTAGCTATCAATGTTTTACACTGGTCTTTGCCAGGGGACACAGCTCCACGTAGCCTGTCACAATGTTATGTTTCCCGAGCCACAGGAAAAAGACCTGTATAATTTTTTGTCATGCTGGAAAGGCACCTTAACTCTTAAACCACTGAATATTTTGAAGATATGTATCATCATTTAAGCAGCCATGCCTAGATTTGTTGAAAAATTCATCTTAATTTAACTCAAGGAATCAGTGGTGAAAAAATCCATTTAATTTGCAGGGGAAATTTTGTTTAAATGTGCCCAAATTATACTTATTTCACAAGAATACCCACCAGCAGCATTCAAGGAGTTTTCAAACAAATTAACATAGGTCATGTTAATAAATTGTAGTGATGAACCGATAATCAGAATCAGCAATCGGAACCGGCCGGTTGTAAGGCATCGGCCGATTATGAAAAACGGCAGTTTCCGGTTATTCTATATTTAACACTGACTATTAAAAATCCCTTTGATATCTGGCCATTTCAATAAAGTTTCCCCATTAAAAATGTGTGTAGTGCATAGCAGAAAATTTAGGGATTTGCAGAGCAGAGATATTACGGAATTTACCAACTGCAATCGGGACGAGATAGCCACCATTTCCCGAAGATTGTAGAGTTCATGTAAACATTAGAGAAACACATCATGGGAGGTAACACGTTGAAAAAAGAACATTGAATAACATATTTTGACAAACGTGTAAACCATGCGTCATACGACTTCACAACACTCATTAACATCAAAATTATTATTCATTTAAGACACAAAGTATGTGTGTTCAGTATATTCCTGGTTAATACAGCCAAGTGTATTGTATCCTTACACAAAACCGTATTAACACTATTTACAGAAATAAAACACAATCTTCATGAGAACAATACCATGTGATTGTATCGTTAATAACAATCTTCTCCCCACACCCCAACCAAAATGCAAATATTATTTTGGCTAATATTGACCAGCACTAAATACGCATACTCTGAGAACTTGTGTGGTATTAAGTTTTTGTAATTGGTGTTTTATCATCGAAATTCTGTAGTATAACAAGCACCAACAGATTTTCTTCAGTGTCGTACTTCAGCCATCGGAATCGGCATAATCAGCAGAAAAATAACCGGTAGTCAGTTGATAGCAAGTTGAATAATACTTTTGAATAAAGTTGAAAGTTGGTGTTCTACCTATTTTCTTTCATATTGTCAGCTTGTATTTCGGAATCTGGAAATCTTTTCATTTTTGCTTGTTTATTGATATTTCAAAGTGGAAATAGTTTATACTTAAGATATATCATGCTCTTGGCTCAGTTTTAAGATTAGATTTATCTTCTTTACTACATAGAATGTTGCATGAGCCCTGGCAAAGATTCAAACATACCTGTCAGTACCTCTGCAAGTAGGCCAATCACAACACAACAATTTTCTTTGCTGTATACCAGATACATGTATATTATAGATGATTGGTGTCTCCTAATTTAATATCAAGGGGCTACCTATGGATACCTCAGGAAATGGAGAAGCGTTTATTTGCTGTGATTTACACATTCATCTTTACAAGTGCACTGACACCCAGTAAATGGTGTCTGGGTCTGAGTCATCGAAAGTGGGCAGTTTACGTATGTAAATTTGTTATTATACTTGTGCTGTGGTTTCGACATAGTCATACATGCTAAAAGTCATTACAAACCTCAGTGAACGAAACAAAACATCAAATGAGTTATGATGTAGGTAACTCATGTGTTGCACAGGTTAATTTTGATTTCAAAAAATTGATACAAGACCCATTGGTGTATCTGGTTTCATTCCTTCCATGCTTTGTCTGACCGAGAACACTACTTAAAACTGATTCTATATATCCCTGTTAACAGCATGAAAAGGTGAAAGAGAACCAAAGAGTCAAAGATCTTGAATTGAAGAATGAGCAACAACAGAAAATATTGAAGAGAAAGAATGAAGAAATAGCAATTGTTCAACGAAAGCTTCGCCTTGGATCAGCATCAACAGTTGGAGGGTAGGTATCTTATTGGTTGGTATCCAATATTCAGTTGTCATTTCTTTTCTGTGGTAACATGGCCAATTGAGCTGTGTTCATCTCTGGTAGACATGCATAGAGGATCAGATGGCTCTCAAAGGTGTTTCACTATAAACATTTGGGCAAACATAATGCTTTGCCTCTGTTCAGGCAACGTTAAAGTCTTTTAGCTCAAATTTTACCAGTGACTTTTCTGAAATAATTCAATTGACAGAACCATAAATGCAGATCTTTCATAAAGATTTTCATTGTTGAGGCCATAACAACATTTTCAATTACTTGTTGTACCCATCCTTTAGAGGATACCACAATACATTTACCCACCACTTTATACTAAACGTTCTTAAGAAAACATTACTTACAGCAACTCATTTGGAATGAAGTTATTGACAGACCTCTTTATTTCCCTTTGAATTGTGTGTCTGTTATGTTCTAGAAGACTAAAATAATAAAGTTCTAACTAGCATAACTTCATTGTTAATTGTAGGACTGAAACGGTTGGCTCATTTTCGCAACCAACTAACTGAGAGCTATAACGGGATAAAATCCAGTTATTCATGACCATTATTTCACTGAATATGGAATCAAAACTATAGGAATTGGAAAGCAGTATTCTCAAACTATTCCGTAGTGTGTATACAAATAAACGTTGTTGAGTACTCGACAATGTTCATCTGTATACACACTACGGATTAGTTTCTGCAGTTACTCATTACTCACAGAAACTGCCAATCATTAACAAAGTCTTGAATGCCAAAGTCGATTATATTTTTATACTGTAACCAATGACCCAGACTAGCTGGTGCTAACCCCAAAATATCTAGGGCCAAACACAAATTTTGCCCCCCCCCCCCCCCCCTCCCCAAAATTTGCATGCAAAACCAAAAATTGAATTGTAACTTAGTTCGAAATGAGGAATTTTCTTTAAAAATCTTCTTCTTCAGAACCAACAGTCGGAATGTTTTGATATTTGGTATGCAGCATCCTTATGGAGGTGAGATTCAAGTTTGTTCAAGCCATGTCCCTAGGTCCATATTTGGGCTCACTGTGGGAGCTTGAATTGTAACTTAGTTCGAAATGAGGAATTTTCTTAAAAAATCTTCATTTCCAGCAATCGGAATGTTTTGATATGTGGTGTGTAGCATTCTTAGGGGGGAGATTCAAGTTTGTTAAAGCCAAGTCCCTGGGTCCATATTTGGGCTCCCTGTGGGAGCCTGAATTATAACTTAGTCAATATGAGGAATTTTTCTTTAAAAATCTTCTTCTTCAGATTCAACAGTCGGAATGTTTTGATATTTGGCATGCAGCAATCTTAGGGGGCTGAGATTCAAGTTTGTTCAAGCCATGTCCCTTGGTTCACATTTGGGCTCACTATGGGAGCCCGAATGACAACTTAGTTCAAAATGAGGAATTTTCTTTAAAAAATCTTCTTCAGATCCAGCAGATGAATGCTTTTGATATTTTTTATGCAGCATTAGTGGATAAGATTCAAGTTTGTTCAAGCCATGTCCCTAGGTCCATTTTTGGGCTCATTGTGGGAGCTTGAATTGTAACTTAGTTCAGAATGAGGAATTTTCTTTAAAAATCTTCTTCAGATCCAGCAGTCGGAATGTTTTGATATTTGGTGTGCAGCATCCTTAGGGGGGTGAGATTCAAGTTTGTTAAAGCCAAGTCCCTGGGTTTATATATGGGCTCCCTGTGAGAGCCCGAATTATAACTTAGTTCAATATGAGGAATATTCTTTAAAAATCTTTTTTTTTAGATCCACTGGTCATAATCTTTAGATATTTGGTAGGAGGCTTTTCTTAGGCGGAGCAGATGCAACTTGTTGAAATCAATTCTCTGGGTTGATATTTAGGCTACCATGTCAGGTGAGCGCCCTCAGGCCCCCTGGGGCTTCTTGTTCTCAATTATTACGGATGTGAGTTCATATATTGCATTACAATCCTGAATCCGATGGTCTCCCTATGCAGTGATCTTGGGACCCTCGGTTCTTGGAAACCACATATACGCTTCATCATTGAATTATTACAGTTCTTGTATTTATAGACGCAGATCAGAGTTTTTCAGAAGAGAAAAACTCTTCTTTTGTCATTAATTTCCAATAGAAGGGATGTTTATGTTCATTCTATTGTTTAATAAGTCAGTTAGCGATTCGTACTGCTTAGGTAAATTTATCTTCCAATCAGCAGTCAGTGCTTAAGATTTCAGCGCATGAAGTAAAGCGCTGGCTACATCTTGGGCTTATTCTAACTGTATGGCTATTACATGATCTTATATAGGATCACTTCAGGATAGTTAAGTTTGCGGCGCACAGGAATAATAGTTTCCATTATTTGTGTTGCCAGTATTAGGCATTTGAGCGCATTCATTTGACGCTCAGCCATTTTCATGGGAATGAATGATAGGATATGTTTATTCTTCAATTCATTTGTTTCTATTGATTTCATTGAGGTTATGGTGTCTGTTATTGAACATTCGTCAGAAGCTTCCCCACGAGAGGGTTTTCTTCTTCAAGGGAAGTTTTGTTCTTCACATCATTCTCCGCTCTCAGTGGCATTACGGAGTATGTCAGATGTGAAAGAGCTTTGTGGTCACTATATTATTGCTGTCTGTACCAGCAATGATTAATAATGTGGGTGAGGAGGTTTCGTCATATATCCCCCCCCCCCCACACTCTCACACTGTTGGGTATATATATCTTAATACATACATACTCTGCGTTTGGGTCGTGTTGCATGCCGCCCTCATAGGCATATATGCAGTTCTGTTGCATTAGTTTCCGGTGTTTATTTTCTGATTTCTAATATACAAGCACTTATTAGTCCCCTACCGGCATCGCCGGAGGGAACTATAGGTTTTCACTCTGTCCATCCATCAGACTGTAGGTCTGTCAGTCTGTCAGTCACACTTTAGTTTTCCGAAGTTTTTTTGGAAACGCTTCAACGGAATGATTTCATTTTTGGTAAACTACTATAGAACGATGACTTACAGATCAAGTTTGAGTTTCGTGCTGATTGCATTATTCTTGTGTGAGTTATGGCCCTTGGAAATATGGGAAAAAGCACCAAAATATCAGTTTTCCGGAGTTTTTTTGGAAACACTTCAACAGAATGATTTCATTTTTGATAAACTACTATAGAACGATGACTTACAGATCAAGTTTGAGTTTCATGCTGATTGCATTATTCTTGTGTGAGTTACGGCCCTTGGAAATATGGAAAAGCACCAAAATATCAGTATTTTTATACTGTACCAATGACCCAGACTTAGCTGGTGCTAACTCTAACAAAACCAGGGCCAAACACAAATTTTGCCCCCCAATCCCCAAAATTTGCATCCAAAACAAAAAGAAATCATGTCCTAAAGGACCTCCATACTACGCCTCTACTGCGCATGCGCAGTGACGCAGTCGTCCCGAAATTGGCGCCAATTATCATTTCTCTGTTTGGCCCTTCATCAGTCAACATCTCACTGATCTTTGTGCTTGTAAATCTCAGTTTAAAGGATGCCAGACACGTAATTTTTGGAGAAAATGTGATTCTAAGGAGGATAGAAGGAGGAGAGGAAAAAGAAGTGGCAAAAAATAATCAGGGCTGTACTTAAAATTTTTTGATGAAATTATGTTAAGTTGCCTATTTTCGAGGCATGGGCCTCTTGTTGTCATTCTTGCTAATTGTTGCACTGCTTATTCAGTGTTTCCTCTCCCCTAGCCTTCTAAAGTCCCCCCTGGCAATTCTCCCATGCTTTTGGCATATTTTTGAGAAATTTCATTTCTAAAATTTCCTGGGAGAGTTGCTTGGTTACAGAATGTTTTCTGTTATTTTCCCCATAGTTACGTTTTCACCCATGGGTGTATAACGTTTGTGTTCTGCATCTTCCATCTGATGTTCTACAGATTCTCCCCTGGGAGTCTCTGTTTTGCATCAGATAGAGTGTAATTGATGACTGATTCCGGGCCAGTTTTTTCAGTGCCTGGAGTCATGTTTTCTAGTGTGTTTACACTGTTTGTTTTCATTGGCAACAGCCTTTTTTGAGGGGGGCTGTTTGCCTTTGTGGTAGTTTATCTCATTATAAGATACATTTATATTATCCGAAAGTGTCTCATTAATTATTTTATATAAATTTAAAATTTTTGACCACACTTTGCCATCGGATCCATCGGGGCTCAACGTTACTTTTCAGCAACTTGGGCTTCTCTGAAAAAATATTTTTTTCAAAATTATTTTGTTTTGCAATTGTTTTTTCATATATTAATGGATCATGTTATTATGTATCTTTGTGTCAGGGGTTTTTGCGAGTAACTAGGACTTATTGTTGTTCTTTCACAATGAAGGGACGTTGTTCAAATTGTAATAGGAAGAAATCTTCCTCTGACTTTCATGATCATTGTATTAATTGTAGTCAGTGTTCTCGCATTAATCCCTGTCCTATATGTGAACATTGGGATGAGAAACATTGGAAACGTGTGTCACGATATGTTGTTTCTGGAGAAAGAGCGATGCCGGCTCTTTCTCCGCAAGGTCACTCTACTCTCTCAGTTTCTATTTCAGAGGAACCAGAACAGGGTGATGTTTCCATGTTATCTTCTTCAAGTGTGCGTCCGTCGTCACAAATGAATTCAGAGCTAGCGGCAAAAGTGCTCATGGAGATTAGACAAATGTCGTCCGCTAGCTCGCCCGGTGTAGCGTCCATTCACCGAATGGTTCGGCAGCCGGGTTCGTCCGATGCGGTCCAAGAGGAAATTTTGGGTGATGCGAGCACTATAAACATAATAGATGCACACCCAGTGACGGCGGATAGTAAGCGAGAACGGAGGAAGCCTTTTAGTCCGGTTCATAGCTCGTCCAGGTCCAGCCGGGCCGCGAGCGAGAGAGGTCCCTCTCTCGTACAACAACATCTGGGACCAGATGTTGTGGTACAAAATGTGTCTTTAGCGGAGCATACGTCCGTCGCTCGGGACGCTCCGTTGTATAAGCAGTCCGCAGAGACTGTTAAGGCTTCCTCTTCTCGTCAGCGCACACGACCGCACCTTGGCTGCGTGACCGCCGATATATTACCAGCTTCGCCGATGAAGGATTCTTCGGCGACCAGGTCACACCATCCGGCAGCCAGGGATTCGAGACCGATGGACTCCAGACGTTCGCATAGGAAAAGTATGCGGGAGCCATCTGATGCGGAGCTGCCCTCGGCGAAGCAGCGAAAGACTGCGCCTCCGCAGGTCGCGACGCCGGACATTCTTGTGCAGATAGCACAGCTTATCGCAGCATCCCAGCAGCCGACAGAAACGGTGTCGGATCGAGAATTATCCGACGACGCTGGGTCGGTACGCTCCGCCGAAGCATCGGGGGCGGACGACCGGGAACATCGTGAGGTCCGACCGGATGGTGAAAGGGATACGGATGACTTGGAACTATCCCTTTCGGAACAACATAAAGCTGCCGTGGACTTCATCCGGCACTTTCTCCCTCAAGTTGTTCCGTCGGGCCAGACTGCTGCGCTTCCGGACAAGAGAATTATAGCGTCATTGGACTCTGAATTTTTTGAGCGGTTCAGGGACATCGCTCCCGAGTTTCCGTCGCAGTCCAATAATGTTGCTAGAACATTTGAATTATTGAACGACGCTATATTTAAACTTGCTTCCAGGACGGGGAAAGCAGGTTTCTTGTCCGCTAATACTCTCAACCTGCCTTTCATTAATGCAAGGAATAAATTCGATACGGCAGGACAGGGTATACCGAGAGTTCCTCTGCGTATGGACGACAAGGCGGAAGACTTAGAGCTATCATTACCGTCGTCAGCTTCTATTCCAACCGCGGTGTTGGAAACAGCTATTGCGTCTAACAGAGCCAATTTAGATGCCTTATCTTACGCAGATCACCTTACTAAGGCGTTATCACTGCGCCTTCAAGGGGAAGAGTTTCAGGATATACAATCCTCTTTAAGACTTCTTTCAAGGGCAGTAGCTTATTCCACGTGTAACTCCGCCCTTTCAGTGGCAAATCTGGAGTTGGTTAGACGTGACGCAGCCCTAGCTACATCCACACTAGTGGATTCTAAGGTGAAGAACTCTCTTAGAGTCGCTTCGGTCTCAGGAGAACTTCTCTTTGACGGCAAGCTTTCCGCTATTTATGATAAAATTAAAAAGAAAGCTAATGATTCTCTGTTGTTCAGATCGGCTCCTAAGAAGTCGGATACAGCAGACACGAATAAGACAGGCACTTCTGGGTCTAATGCGCCCAAGAGAGGTTCCTATAGAGGTTCCGGTGCGTCCTCTTGGTCTTATTCGAGAGACCGTCAGGATAGCGACTCTCGTTCGGGACGTCCTTCAGGCCGGGACAATCGGTCGGACGCCCCGAGGTCGACGAGGCGAGGTGCGGGTCGTGGAAGACGTGGTTTCTCCTACCGCAGGCCTCGCAGGTCCAGGAGGTGATGGCTTAAACCTCTATCGCATTCCGGTTGGCGGAAGGTTGTCGAGTTTTTCACAAGAGTGGGCGTCGATTACGGACGACCCTTGGGTGAGAGGAGTGACTTCGGAAGGTCTAAAGATATCCTTCAAACGAAAGCCTCCATTAACTCGAAGTCCAAAGTGGACTCATCTTCCGTCAAATCCACAGAAAAGAGACGCTCTGTTATCAGAGGTGCAGTCTCTTTTAATGAAGAACGCGGTAGAGGTCGTAGAAAACCAGGAATCTCTGGGATTCTACAGCCATCTGTTTCTGGTTCCGAAACCAGACGGCTCGTTCCGTCCAGTCATAGATTTGAGCTGGATAAACAAGCTGATCGTCGCTCCGAAGTTTTATATGGAGACGATTCGATCGGTCAGAGCGAGTATTCGGGTGAACGATTATGCAACGAGCATAGATCTCAAAGATGCGTACTTTCACGTCATGGTACATCCGACATTCCGAAAGTATCTACGCTTTGCAGTCCTGGGAGTGGTGTATCAATTCCGGGCGATGTGCTTCGGATTGAATCTAGCACCCTGGGCTTTCACTCGGGTAATGAACTCGGTAATGATCTACTTCCGAGCTCATTCGTCTGCGGTAACGTCGGCCTACCTGGACGACATTCTTCAGAGGTACGGCAACGAGTTAACGCTTCAGAACGATGTTCAGAATCTTCTTCTATTGCTCCGACGTCTCGGTTTTATAGTAAACGAGGAGAAGTCGGATCTGGTGCCGTCCAAGTCATTCACTCATCTGGGAATGAGCTTCGAGACGCACAACAATCTCGTTCATCTGCCGTTAACCAGAGCGAAATTAGTCAGTTGTTACGCTCGCTATTGTCTGCACGCAGACAAAGTCACGGCGAGAGAATTTATGAGACTGATAGGTCTGTGCGGAGCCGCCGCGGATCTCATTCCGATGGGGCGACTACGCACACGTCCTCTTCAAATATTCCTGACTCAGAATTGGAGTGTGAAAATTCATTCGCTCGATGTAGACGTTCTCTTGTCAGATCAAGTGAAACAAGAGATTCAGACTTGGGCAAACATTCAGTGGTTAACTCAAGGAGTTCCGCTGCAGTTGCCGGATCCGAGTTTTACCGTTATGACGGATGCCAGTCAAACAGGTTGGGGTGCATCATTAATCCCAACGGATTCGAGATGCCAGGGTCTTTGGGATCCGCAATTCCTGTGCAAGCACATAAACATCAAGGACTGATGTCAATTTGGCTTGCGTTACGTCACTGGATG
This sequence comes from Pictodentalium vernedei, assembly GCA_031216915.1. NCBI lineage: Eukaryota > Metazoa > Mollusca > Scaphopoda > Dentaliida > Dentaliidae > Pictodentalium > Pictodentalium vernedei. The sequence continues at coordinate 321,130,776 of CM062289.1, forward strand.
GACATTATTCACGATGCTCATGTCCAAATCCTATCCGACAATACGACAGTAGTGGCGTATATACGGAATCAGGGAGGCACTCATTCAGTTCCGTTGTTCAATCTAACGGAAAGAATCCTTCTGTTTGCGTTAGAACATCACGTTCTTCTTTCGGTCCGTCACATACCGGGTCGTCTGAATGTGCTAGCAGACTCCCTTTCACGAAAGGGTCGCTTGTTGCCGTCGGAGTGGACTCTCAACAAACAAGTATTCAATCAGATTTGCTACCAATGGGAACGGCCAATGATAGACTTATTTGCGACACATCTCAACAATCAGTTGCAGACGTATGTGTCTCCGTGTCCGGATCCAAGAGCATTTGCAGTAGACGCTCTGTCGATCCCTTGGGACGGAATGATAGGATATGCGTATCCTCCAGCGCCGTTAATTCAACAAGTATTGCTAAAGATAAAACAATCTCAATGCAAGATTCTGTTGGTAGCATCTCTGTCGCCACAGAGACCGTGGATAAATCTACTCAGGTGTCTGTTGTGGGACCTACCGCGGAAGCTTCCTCCACGAGAGGATCTTCCTTCGCAGGGGAAATCGCGCCAACTCCATCACAACCCGCAAGGTCTCAACCTTCACGTTTTTCCGTTGTGCGGTCCTTCTTGCATGGCAAGCACTTTACAGGACGAGCAGTGGACGTGATTTCTAACTGTAGGAGGACCTCCTCTTCGCTAAACTATGCGGCTAAGTAGAAGGTTTTTCGTCGTTGGTGTAGGGATCATTCTGTAGATATATTTGATCCCTCTATACCAGACATTGCAAACTTTCTAGTATACTTGTTTGACGAAATCAAACTGCAGCCTGTTACTATAAAGGGTTATAGATCTATGTTATCTGATACCTATGCACATCATGATAGTTTACAAATTGGATCTAATGTCTTTTTATCGAAGTTGGTTAGAAACTTTTCGATAAATAGACCCAGAACTCTTAGATTAATTCCTAAGTGGAATTTAGCTTGGGTTCTCCTTAAATTGAAGGAAAAGCCATTTGAACCTCTTGGGACAGTAGATTTCAAATTCTTATCTTATAAGACAGCTTTTCTCTTAGCTTTCTCTTCTGCCAGAAGAGTCAGTGAGCTTCATGCACTATTGGTGGATGATTCTCATTATCGTAGTGTTGGGAACACTATCACCTTCACTACTAATGTGGGTTTTTTAGCTAAGAATCAGGCTCCTAATAAATATCCGGAACCTATTGTTATTAAGGCTCTTCCGTCTTCAGACGGGCGTAGGCCTTTACTCTGTCCTGTTAGAGCACTACGTATCTATAAACAGAGATCTCAGTTTATCAGAAAGGGACGGAAACGTTTCTTTCTGTCTTTGATGCCTAATAGAAAGGACATTTCAGTCCATTCTACTGCTAGATGGATTCAGTTAACTATCCGTACTGCTTATGAAGATTTATCTTCTTCTCAGCAGTCTGTGCTTAAGATTTCTGCTCATGAAGTAAGAGCTCTTTCTACTTCCTGGGCTTATGCTAATAGTGTTGCTATTACAGATTTAATGAAGGCTGCTTATTGGTCTCAGCCATCCACATTTACGAATTTTTATCTCAGAAATATTGAGTCCATTTCTGGAGACCTGCATTGTTTAGGTCCGTTATCTGTTGCTCAGAATGTCGTCCACTAAACAGTTGCAACTATAGTTATGCAGGCTTTCTGTTCCGGCAGTGACTCCGTCCGGCTGCCCTCTTCGCTCTGGGCTATTTGACCCAGGGCAAGGGGAAGGGGGGCGCGGGTGTTCCCTTAGGTCACCTGCTTTATAGTGAAAAGCAAGGGAATGCCTCCTCCAAGTCAGTATTTCTGAGTCGCTTCCGGGATGGTTTTAAAGTGTAATATTAATGTTTAAATTCATTCATGTCTTATTTTTAAAGTGTAGCTCGGTGTGAAGCATTTGTATATGTCAAGTGTCAAACGGGCTTTAATATACAATACTCGGACACTTTTAAATGATTATAAAGAGTCTCAATTCTCTGGACTACTTTATTTATTGGCTTGCTTTAAAAATAATTAGTATAAGGGTTATACTGGATGTTAATAGAGAACATGAATGTTATTGTGCTCAATTATTAAGGGTAGTGTATCTTTCTAATTTAATATTAAATAAGAAAGATACATGTAAAGCCTAATACTCCTTTTCTCCTTAAGGGGTTACCTCTTTACTATATAGTTGAGCTTATTGGATTTTCCTCTATGTCCTAGGCCCTCCAGCCTGTTTACTATTCAGCTAAGTCTGGGTCATTGGTACAGTATAAAAATGTTAAAAAATTTATAGTAATTTATATATTTTTTATACTTACCAATGACCCAGACGGGGATGGCCCTCCCTGGAGTTGGGAACTCTTGCCTCCCCGCTGAGTACATAGCGCTGACCAGGCACTGCCAGTAAGAATGATAATTGGCGCCAATTTCGGGACGACTGCGTCACTGCGCATGCGCAGTAGAGGCGTAGTATGGAGGTCCTTTAGGACATGATTTCTTTTTGTTTTGGATGCAAATTTTGGGGATTGGGGGGCAAAATTTGTGTTTGGCCCTGGTTTTGTTAGAGTTAGCACCAGCTAAGTCTGGGTCATTGGTAAGTATAAAAAATATATAAATTACTATAAATTTTTTAACTTTCCGGAGTTTTTTTGGAAACGCTTCAACGGAATGATTTCATTTTTGGTAAACTACTATAGAACGATGACTTACAGATCAAGTTTGAGTTTCATGCTGATTGCATTATTCTTGTGTGAGTTATGGCCCTTGGAAATATGGAAAAAGGCCAAAATATCAGTTTTCCGGACTTTTTTTGGAAACTCTTCAACGGAATGATTTCATTTTTGGTAACCTACTATAGAACGATGACTTACAGATCAAGTTTCAATTTCATGTCGATTGCCTTATTCTTGTGTGAGTTATGGCCCTTGGAAATATGGAAAAGCGCCAAAATATCAGTTTTCCGGACTTTTTCTGGAAACGCTTCAACGGAATGATTTTATTTTTGTAACCTACTATAGAACGATGACTTACAGATCAAGTTTCATTTACACTCTGTCCATCCATCCGTCAGTCTGTCAGTCAGTCTGTCGGTCATACTTTAGTTTTCCGGACTTTTTTTGGAAACGCTTCAACGGAATGATTTCATTTTTGGTAACCTACTATACAACGATGACTTACAGATCAAGTTTCATTTGTACTCTGTCCATCCATCAGTCTGTCAGTCAGTCAGTCTGTCAGTCATACTTTAGTTTTCCAGACTTTTTTTGGAAATGCTTCAACCGAATGATTTCATTCTTGGTAACCTACTATAGAACGATGACTTACAGATCAAGTTTGAGTTTCATGCTGATTGCATTGTTCTTGTGTACGTTACGGTCCTTGGAAATATGGAAAAGCACCAAAATATCAGTTTTCTGGACTTTTTTTGGAAATGCTTTAATGGAATTCATGCTGATCACATCTAGGTTATAACATTTGTATAATTATTAATGCTTATTAGTCCGGTAGGGGACATTGTATTGCTTCAGCGATATGTGCGCTCTTGTTTTATCATCATATTGACTGCTATTTGAGTTTATAGGTGATTGCATAACCATTTAATGGCTTTTAGATGATTAATAGGTTGGATTTTTATGCACTCACGCAATATGTGATTACATTATCGCTTTGGTGGACCTTGAAGTTATTATATATTTCAGGGGCGGTCTGAGTTGAATCCGGTTAATCATACCTACCTCCATTTCTAGATCCTGGTCTCTATTTTGACGGTTCTCAAATCGCATATTCTCATGTGTTTATTGTTGTAGATACCATAGGAGAGTGTTCTTACCGGTTTTAATATTACAGAGGCCTCCTGTGAATGATCTTGAAGCGTGTTTTCTCTGCAGAGATTGTTCATCGTATCTCACTTTTGTATGTGTATGTTATATTATTATTTCACTGATTTCGTCGTACCTGTATACGCCCTTTGCAGTGCATATTTTGTAGCAGATTATGTTATTTACCCAAATCATTGCTATAACCATGGCTTGTGAAGTGGCATTAAGCACCATTTATTATTCATGAATTAATTTTTGAGTGCCTGATCGATATTTATTTATATCGTTTCCGGGTTCTGATTATTGATTCCAGAGCTCTCCCCTCTTTCTTTTGAAAATATGTTAAAAAAAAGGGGGGTTGGGGGGGGGGGGGGGTAATTTTGTCCACTTTTCTGGCTTATTGGGTATGTAACTATTAAGGAAGCTGTTTTGTCTGTACTATATTCGGCGATCAGCTGTAGTATTATTGTTTGGCCTAGGTTTATGGGCAATTTTTTCTTCTTCTCTTTATTTGTTACATCCTAATTAACATGATTTCATACTCGCATTTAGGATTTACATAATTGGGATCCATATTAGGATATGTCTCTTCTATTATGATATAAAGAGCCATACATGTAAATTCTAATTATTCTAATTTTCTTCATCATGGATTAAAAGATTTGATCTATGTTGATCTACTATTTCGGAAGTTCTAGGCCCTCCACCTTTTTACAATTCAGCTAGTCTGGGTCATTGGTTATAGTATAAAAATATGAAAAAATTTATAGTAATTTATATATTTTTTATACTTACCAATGACCCAGACGGGAATGGCCCTCCCATGAGTGGGCAGTACTGGGCACTCATACCTCCCCGCTGAATTATTATAATCTTTTTTACAAACAATGATGTTGGCGCCAGATTCGGTGACTTCCTGGCATCTGCACATGCACGGAGGGTAAATGTATGCAGGACCAGATAGGACTTCTAATTTTCGGTTTTGCATGCAAATTTTGGGAATTGGGGGGCAAAATTTGTGTTTGGCCCTAGATATTTTTGGGTTAGCACCAGCTAGTCTGGGTCATTGGTAAGTATAAAAAATATATAAATTACTTTAAATTTTTTCATTTCTCAAGATATACACCGTGGCTTCAATGTGTAATCTTTCACAAAGGAGAACCAGCAGATTTACTACGTTTTAAACATGCAATGACGATCACTATCGATATTTTGGATAACCGGTTGACATTTTTTCTAAACGGTTAGGTAGCTTACTGGTTTCAAAAGAAGTAAGTTCTCCTGTTCGTGAAGAAGCATGGAAAAGAAATTGATCATGTTGTAGGGAAGAGGAGGCCATTCATGTATTTCATATTAAACATACAACTTCATTCTTACTCTTCCAGCAGAAACAAACTGTAGAATAACTCTAGGATCCCAGTGTGGAACCCCAGGAAGTGGAACAGCTCTTCTTTACAGTGGTAAAGAAACTCTGTTTTACCGGTAAATCAGGACCTAGTAACGAAGGACTGGGGTAAAATTCTTCAGCATGCATATAAAAGATTGGCTAAACTTGAATTTATACTTTTGTTGTCATGATATATCCTTAGATGTTGAAAGTGACCTTAAATATCAATAAATAAGTAATAACGATAGGAATATTTCTATTATGTGTCTTCTGTATTAATAACCCTAAACTCTGTCATCATTTCTAGGGAAACTCTTATGGATAACTTCCTAAGAACTGATGTCAAGTATTGAAATTATGAACAGAAAACCTTTAATTGCATGCCTGTTCTATGAAATCCCCATCTACAGCAACATTAAACCATGTGGAAAATGAAAATTTGTTCTGCATATGTGCAGAACAGAAATCTTTGACAGACTATTTTCATAAAGAAGCAAAATTTCACTGGAATTTTCTACGAATCGTGCACTGCAATTACAATTTGAATTTCTAGCAATAGCTAAAAATCGTCCCCTTAGTTCCTATGTGTTCTATGTGACAGTAGCTCCAGTAGTCACATAGAACACATTGGAACTCAGGGGACAAAATAGTAGCACAAGTTTCCCTCACAAATTTGGTTGGCAATAAAATGTGTTGTTTTTGTTGACATTACGTGTATGCTCCCTGTAAAACACTGCCAATTTACTCCCCACTAACTGCTCTATGAGGTGGGGTATCAAGTCTCAACCACGTGACTTCAGTAAGACATACTATCGGTCATAATTAGCACAAAGTGTTTCCCAGTGTTGTGACAGGGTTATGATTCCGACCCAAAATAGGACCTCCAAACATCATTTCTCTGCAAAACGGCCGTTGATAATTAGGGAAAAAAGAGCATCACTCCCAAACTACACAAATAATAATAAAATCGTTAAAATTTATTTCGAAATATCGTACAAAATGACTTTTGAGGGGAGTTTCGATCTCGCCTGAATATTTGTGAAGACCTTCTCGTTACTTTTTGTCAATGTAAGTGTTTCTTTGATCCCGTAATTTTTGGATACCAATTAGCACATTTTTCCAACCAGTTGGGCAAATACTATTTTTAATATCATAGGGAAATTTTAAAAACGCGTTTCGTTTCGAATATATTGAGTAAAAATCAGTGCGATTTCGTCCTTGAATTTTTACAATCCGACTATTATTAGCGATTTTACACCATAAATTGAAATAATAAAAAAAATCTCATTTGTAACAGGTTGAAGAACCTTTCAAAAAGAGTCATTCAAATACACACCTTTTTTTCTGCAGTGCTAGACATATTCCAGACAATGAAAAAGAACTTTACACAATTTGATTGCGTTTCCAGGTATTCGCATGAAGGACAGCTGAAGTTGACTTAACAGGTTGAGAACAACGTAGTTTCGTTACCCACTAAATGGGCCAAATTGCCAGAGTTCTGAGACCACAGACGTCTGGAAACCTGATCTAAATCACCCCTACCTCAAAACACCTCATTTTTATATGCACCCCCCCCCCCCAAAATATATAATACACACATCTGAGTGTTATTTTGGAAGTGTGTGTGTTTGGGGTGGGGGTAGGGGCATATATAAGATGGAGGTGTGATGCGTTGATGTAAGTACAAATTCAATGGAGGCAGAGAGCCAACTGTTATAGGCCTACCATCTTGGCATCAAAGGGTGCAGTTGCGTAGGCCAGACCCACAAACATTTAATGTCTGTGTTTCTGTATCCTAATGTTCATTGTTGCTGTAAGCCTACTATTTGTGGGCCTAGGCCTATTAAAAAAAATCCCGGTGAACTTGGGTGGGGTGGGAATCTTACGCAGCATCAAGTGGGATATGAAAGTGCAATATAGGTATTGCTCCTCGCCGTGACTGGTGACAATAGATAAAGCATAAATTATTCCAATGAAGTTTATTCTTTTGAGATTTCCAACATCAGAAACTGGTTAAATTGAATTACAATTATGTATATCTATATACTTTTATATTTGCACTGCGACTTGTACAGAAAATTTTGTTTCTAATATTCGACTTACCATTTAACAATTTTATTAGCACTAGGACAAATATTGAAATTATTTTGAATCTATGTATAGAAAAAGACAGCGCTCGTGTGGTGTTTTCCAACAAATAGTTGCAACACAATGTGAAAAAATTCAATTTCTAACATTCGGCCTGTCACTTAAGTTAACCAGGCACATGTATATTAGCACTACGAAAAAGCTCTCAGCCGATTTAATCCGTGGACCGACTTAGGGACCTCAGTTGCTTTCTTTATTTTTGGCCGACTTCTCCCATGGGCGACTTCCCACCATTCATCTCTTTGTAGACTTTATACCACAACAAAGCTTGAATTTTTTTTTGGAAAACATCCAGTGGTGTTTTGAATAGACAGTTCCAAAAAATGAGAAAAAAACCCAATTTCTACAGCCCCGTGTCTTGCGGTACACTGAGAGACCATGTGTTCGAGTGTTGTTTTCTTAATACTGGATAGCTGTCTTTTCCACCTAAGATTGCCGTATGTACATGTGCCGAGTCGACATCCAGTAAGAGCAGGCTTCGACACCCTTATAGTTTAAAGTCCCCCCGCCATAAATAACAGATGTACGCCCCCACCACTTGTCGGGGATCACATGTCACCTATCGCAGAGATAGGCCTACTGACACCACCTCTAGTTCCACAGAAAGTTGAACGTTATTTTTCGGCATAATTATGTTGTTGCCGGAATGCAATTTAATTTGAGTGCATTCAAAAACGGAAACCGGACATTGCAAATAAAATCATTAAAATTATTTTCGACAGTATTAATATGGGCAGATCATAAGCGGTCATAACTGAAATAGAAGGCGATCAATTGTATCTCGATTTGTTCTCAGTCTTGTTTGTGTTGATGATGTAAATATGTGTTGAATAGTTTTAGTCGATAACTTGAAATAAATCATAAAAATGAATTTATTTTCTTTATATATTATTACATTAACCCATCCGAACATCCTGAGACCGAAGGGTGCCAGAACCCGGCTAGGCCGAAAAGTGTGGGTCGAAAAGCGCAAAACTTAAAGCGCGGGCCAAATCAACCAAAAAGCGTCGATCCGGACAGTACTTTTTACATGATTCTGTTTCAAAATATAGTTTATGACCCCTAACTGAAACTAGTCCAGTCCCCCAGATTAGTTGCCAAGGAGGGAGCATAAGCTATATTTCAGAAGCAAAGATGTAGGATTTTGTGCAAGAATCTGGACAGTACTTCTGGACTGTTGTTAAAGGGTTGTCCGATAAACCGTTTATCTAACCTTAGTTAAAGTAGAAGACAACAGTTGTCAAAATATTTTTTGCTTCCAAAACGCAGCTTATGACCCCTGATTGAAATGGACGCTACACGCTCGTTTCAATCAGAAGTCATAAGATATGCTTTGGAAGCAAAAAATTAAGATAAAAACCTAAAAAAAATGGGAATGACGAATTTCGTGTATAGCGTTGGCCAATTTTTACAGTTATGTCACGTAAAGTGTTAAATGCAAAAATGTATATTACACAGTAATTGGACTTAAATATTTCTCCATTTGAACTTTATATGCCAAGATTATTTTAATGTGATTTTTTTTTTGTTACAAATTACAATTAATTGAATATATTGATATATATGCATTCCCAATAAATTATAACAAAATACAGAATAAATTTCTAAAAGATATTTAATAACATTTGATAAATAAAAGTTGTCAGAAAGGTTATAAACAACATCTCAAAAGTGTTATGCTTTATCAGACCAGTGCTGAAAAAACCCATTAATTAGCTCTACCCACTCATAAAAAGTTCCTCTATAAATAGACACAGAGATCTTAATTGAACCGGATTGACAGTGACTGCATTATGTAATCATAAGTAACAACTGGGGTAATTTGGAAGACAACTTTTACAGGTACTGTACACGTAATGATAGTTGTCTAATGAATTGCTGAGTGTCCTAATAATTGTTGTTATAGTCGTGAACACACATCTGAAATGAGTTTATTTATATGGCACTCGTGCCATCGTGCAAGGATAAAACTCGAGGTCTGCAGCCTCTTGTTTTATCCTTCCGCACTGCCACTTTTGCCATATCGATTAACCCAATAACACGTGTGTGTCGTTCTGTTTATTGGCTGAAATATTTTATGGATACTGAACAATTACTGATTGATTTATTATACTCCTCAAAGTTTGCAAAGCACCAAATATTTGACACATCATTGTGAAATTTGCTTGTGACATATTTGCGATATTTTTGGTGGATATGATTGAGGAATATGTATTGAGATGGTCCCCAGTGTTTACATTAGCTCTCTTGACAGGCAGACTTTCCGTGACAGTCATGGAAAGCATGTACCCCTTGATTTTTTTCCAACTGTACCCTATGGCCCAGACATAGCTGAAATCAGTGTGCAAAAGAGCAGTAATGTTACCATTCAGAAACAAAAAATACCTTCCTTTTATAGGTGCCTTGAAAGCTATCAGAGCTTTCTTACTACCAGTATTTTTCCAACTGTACCCTATGGCCCAGACATAGCTGGTGCTAACTCCAAAATATCGAGGGTCAAACACAAATTTTGCCCCCCAATTCCCAAAATTTGCATGCAAAACCGAAAATTAGAAGTCCTATCTGGCCCTACATACATTTACTGTCCGTGCATGCGCAGACGCCAGGAAGCAATCGGAATTGGCACCAACCTCATTCTTTGTTTGGACCTTGTCAGATAACAACAAACTGACTTTTGTGCTTTTTAAATCTCAGTTTATAATAATGCCAGACACAAATCATTGGTTAATTTGGTGGATCCAAGGACACAACTGGATGAAGAAAGGAAGAAACAGTGGTTTTAAACGTTCAGGGCTGTAATTTTATAATATTTATAAAAATTAGTTCATGTTCCCCAATTTTGGTACATGGGCCTGACGTCATCATTGTTGATAATGATTTTTCCACTGTATGTTAAGTATTCCTTCCTTACCCTCCCTTGATCCCCCCCCCCCCCCCTCCCCCAGTTAAACTCCCAAGCTTTTTGGCTTTTTTTTAAATAAAATTTCTTGGGAGTTTAACATGTTACACAGAATGTTTATTCTGTACATCCCCAGGGTTACGTCCTCACCCTTGGGGTGTTTAGGCATTTTAGTCATGCACACATCCAATGTGTTGTTTCTTCTGATGAAGATCTTGCCTTCCATTGGATAGTTCAAAAATCTTTTACTGACTTCGGGCCTTGTTGCCTGGGGTCTTGTTTCTGGTTTTCATTCTGACGTTGTTTACATTAACAACGCTCTTTTAAAATACGTAGTTTCCTATTTATATATATATGGTAGGTCTGTTGTAAGATACATTAAACATTCCGGTAGTGTAGCAGTTAATTTTTGGATAGAAAAATAATTTTTGTCCACACTTGGGCTCGATCGGGATACATTTGGGCTCATCGTTCCCTTTGGGAACTTGGGTTCTTGTCAAAAAAAATTTTTTTGTGTAAATAAAAAATTATTTTTTGATTTATATTTTAAAATTTTTTTGTTATATATCTTTTTATAATATTTAATGTGGAGTTGGTGGTAGTACGATCGACTTAGTTTGCTTCATTATGAAAGCATATCGCTCAATAAGCAAGGCGAGGAAGTCTTTCCTCTGATTTACATGTTAGGTTGTCTTGCTTGTAGTCATTGTACTCCCACAAATTCTTGCTCAACATGTGTCGCATGGGATGACAAACGTTGGAGACGAGTGTCACGGTACGTTGTTAGCGAGGGGCCACTGCCGGTCCTCTCGCGGTGAGAGGCCACCGCCGGTCCTCTCACCAAAAAGTCGCTCTAGTTTTTTAGTTTCTATTTACAGAGGAACAAGAACATGGTGAGGTTTATGTGACACTGTCAGAGAGTGTGCTTCCATCGTCGCATTTAGATAGACAATTAGATCCAGCAGCTAAAGTGCTCATGAATATTAGACAGGGTAATAAACCACAGCGTGGTTTCAGCTCCCTGTCGCCAGCTAGCTCGTCCGGTGAAGCGGTTACACCGTCCGAGGGTACCGTGATGCCGGGTGTGTCCGTTGTGGTCAAGGAGAGTAGAAAGGGTAGAGCGAGTACTATAAAATAATAACAGGCTCACCCTGCGACGACGGAGGGGAAGAAGCCAGCAAGTTCAGCAAGAAGCTCGGTGAGGTCTGAAGGACCGCGAGCGAGAGAGCCCCCTCTCTCTTTCATAACAACATCTGGGGGCCAGATGTTGTGGTTCAGAACTTGCGTCAGTCGGAGCATACATCCACGCCTCCCATCCGGGACGCTCCGTTCAGTTCGCAGCCAGGGTCGGCTACAGTTACGGCTTCTTCTTGAGTGTCTACCAAGCACACACGACCGCACTTTGGCTACGTGACTTCTGATATCCAGCCTGCATCGCCGAGAAGGTCCACTCTTCGTCAGAGAAGTCACACCATACAGTAAGTAGCCAAGGAGACGAGGCCTCATTCATCGGGACGTCCGCAGAAAAGAGCCATCTCGGACACACTGTCCCAGGAGCAGCCGGTGGCCAAGCAACAGAAGACAGCTGCTCCTCAGGCCACCGTAACGGACTTGCTGTCACAGATTGCGCAGCTCATCGCAGCATACCAGCAAGTGCGGAAGCAGCCAACGGCAGTCTCAGAACCTGAGCTGTTGGATGGTGCTGGGTCGGTCCAGTCATCTGTGCGTTCAGATGCCGATGACCGTGAGTATAATCTGATTCAGTCGGATGGTGAAAGGGATTTGGAGGAGAATTACCCTTCCCTTTCGGAACAACACAGGGTGGCGATGGATCTAATGCATCAATACTTCCCTGAGTTTGTTCCTGAGAATCAGAATGCTGCGACTGCTCAAAAGTAGCACTATTCAGTAGCTAAGAGACAAGGCCTCATATATCGGGACGTCTGGAGAAAAGAGCCATCTCAGACATACTGAATAGAAGACCGCTGGTCCTCAGGCCTCCGTAACGGATTTGCTGTCACAGATTGTGCAGCTTATTGCAGCATCCCAGCAAGTGCAGAAGCAGCCGATGGCAGTCTCAGAACCTGACCTGTCGGATGGTGCTGGGTTGGTCCAGTCATTTGCGTGTTCAGATGCCGCTGGCCGTGATTTTCAACTGATTCAGACAAATGATGAAAGGGATTGGAGGGGGTTTACCCTTCCCTTTCGGAACAATACATGGTTGCGATGGATTTAATCCATCAACACTACCCTGAATTTGTTCCAGCGAATCAGAATGCTGTGACTACTTGCAAGAAACCGCTAGCATTGTTGGACGCTGATTTCATCCGGAAAAAGAGGAGGAAATGTCTTTTCCAGTTAAGTATAGACAGGTGTCGCAGGCCTTTTATTCAACTTTCCAGAGGAAAGAAGTAAGGCGGTTTCTTGTCATCGTCTTCCGTAATTTTACCGATTAATGGAAAACGGGGAAAATGTATTGAGAGTTCCTCTGCATTTGAATGAGCAGGCTAAGGACCCAGTTATGGCCTTACCTTCATCATTCACTATTCGTTCAGACACAGTTGAGATGGCATTTCTTCATTCAGAGCAAATTTAAACTCACTGTCTTATGCAGATCACCTTTAAAAACTGTGACGCAGCGTCTCTACGGAAAGGAATTTGAGGACGTTCGTACCTCATTTAGAGCCCTTTTCAGGGCTATTATATTTATCACGTATAACTCTGTCTTAACAGTTGCTAATTTGGAGTAAATCAGATGTGACGGAGCCCTTGCATCATCATCCTTAATAGATGACAAGGTGAAAAACTCTCTTTGGGTTGTTCCGGTTTCTGGACACTAAGTTTTTGACGATAAGCTTTCATTGGTTTATTACCAAGCTACAAAGAAAGCATCAATACACTGCTCCTTAAGTTGGCGTCTAATCAACCTGCAATAGCAGAAAGGAGTAAGGGAGGACGTCCGAGACAGAAAGTCTTCTAAAAAGGACCCCTTGCAAGGGTATAGGTAACCCACCTATAATTACTCTAGGGATAATCAATACAGCGACTCTGATAGGGGGCTTAGGCCTGATCGAGGCTACCGGTCAGATGCCCCTAAGCCTTTGGCTCCAGGCTCTTCGCGAAAGAGATGTAGTTTCTTCTTCCGTAGGCCTCGCAGTTACTACAGGTGAGGGTTAGGACCTCTATTGCTTAGCAGTTGACTGATGGTTATCAAGATTTGCATCAAACTGGATAACTATTACGGAAAACCAGTAGGCGAGAAGTGTGGTCTCGGATGGCCTAAGGCTATCTTTCCGAGAGAACCACAACTAACTTAATGTCTGTAATGGACAATGCTTCCGTCAAATCCTTGCATAAGAGTCTCTCCAATCAGAGGTAAAGGTTCTCTTGACAATGAAAGTAATAGAGGTCATCGAGAATGAAGTTTCTCTAGGATTCTATAGTCACCTGTTACTCGTACCGAAGCCATAGAGCTCGTTCCGACCGATAATAGACTGGAGCTGGATAACAAGTTAATCAATGCTCTAAAAGTTTATTTATGGTTATCATTTAGTCGATAAAAGCGGGCATTCGAGTGATCGACTATGCTACAAGCATAGATCTAAGGATCCGTTTTTTCATGTCCTAGTATATCCGGCTTTCAGAAAGTACCTACGGTTCATCGTCCAAGGGATAGTATTTCAGTTCCAAGTGATTTGCTTCGGTCTGAAGATAGCGCCCTGGGCTGTCACTCGGTAATGTCTCACAACAATCTGGTTCATCTGCCATTATCCAGAACGAAATTAGTCAGTTGTTATGCTCACTTTTGTCTACTATCAGACACATTAACAGCGAGAAATTTTATGCATCTGATGGAGTTGTGCAGAGCGGCTACGCATCTTGTTTAGATGGGTCACATACGCCCACATCCCCTCCAGTAATTTTTTACCCAGAACTGGAGTGTGAAAATGCATGCGCTCAGGACCAGTATTGTTTTAACAGACCTAGTAAACAAAAGGTCCATATTTGGGCAGATATTCAGTGGTTAACTCAAAGAGTTCTGCTGCAACTGCCAGATCCAGCTTTCACGATTATGACGGGTCTGAGTCAATAATTTGGGGCACGACCCTGAGTCCGACAGACTCAAAATGCAGGGGTCTTGGGACTCTCGGTTCCTGGAGAAACACATAAACATCAAAGAATGATGTCAATATTGTTAGCGCCACATCAATGCGGACTCGCTTGTTCAGATATTGTTGGACTATTCGATAGTGGTAGCGTACATCAGGAAGCATGGCGGCACCCATTCATTTCCGTTATAATAACTAACGGAGAAGAATTTTCATGTTCATTTCTCTGTCCGTCATATACCGGGTCATCTGAACGTACTAGCAGACTCGCTCCTCGGAAGGGTCGCCTATTTCATTTGTATTGGACGCTCAACATGCGATTATTTGGACAGTTTTGCTACCAGGAGATCACCCCATGATAGTTCAGTTTGCGATGCACTGGAACAATTAGTTATTGTCATTTGTGTTGCCATGCCCAGATCATTGAGCGCATGTAGTAGACGCTCTGCAGAATTCATGGGGATGAATAATAGGATACGTGTATCCTCCAATTCATTTGATTCAATAGATTACGTTTAAGATTAAACAGTCTCGTTGTGAATCGTACTAGTAGCACCTCTGTTGTCACAGAAACCTTGGATCAGTATTCTCAAGTGTCTGTTATGGGACGCTCCCCAGAAGCTTCCTCCATGAGAGGGTCTTCTTTCAGGGGAAGTTTTATTCTTCATGTCCTTCTCCACCCGTAGTGGCATAATGGAGTCGGTTAGACGTGAGGGAACAATCGCGTTTAATATATTTTTTGATAACTGACACAGAAATGATTAAATAATGCGGGTGTGGAGATTTTGATATGACTCTAATTCCCCTCGCCCTGCACACTCACACACACTGCCTATGTGTTTAGAGGCAATTACCGGGCAAGACGTAGTTTTCTTCCTGTAAGCCTCATATAATTTAATACATACAGCATGCATACTATGCATTCGGGTCGTGTTCTATGGCGACCTCATGGGCGCATCCACTTTTTAGTTGGATTAGTGTCCTGTTATTATTTGTTGATTTGTTATATACAAGCGCTTATTTATAAATCAT
The DNA here is from genome assembly GCA_031216915.1 of Pictodentalium vernedei. Classification (NCBI taxonomy): domain Eukaryota; kingdom Metazoa; phylum Mollusca; class Scaphopoda; order Dentaliida; family Dentaliidae; genus Pictodentalium; species Pictodentalium vernedei. Next base: position 321,146,200 of record CM062289.1, read on the forward strand.
CACAATTAAATTGCTATTCTTGAGTACCTCGCAGGCTGCATAACCAGTTAACTGGTATTCAGATGATTACATGCTAAATATAAATGCTCTCGCGCATTATATTATTAGGCTAACACTTTATTGTATTTTGTGGACCTTGAAATCATAATCTGTTTCAGGGGTGGTCCGTGTCGGAGCCTGTTAATCATACCTACTTACATTTCTAGATCCAGATTTCTATTATGTTTGTACTCAAATAGCACGTGTTTTTACGATCGTAGATATCAGATAGTACACATTGGAGAGTATTGTTACTAGAATTTATTGTACAGAGGCCACCTGAGGATTACATAGGAAGTGTGTTTTCTCTTCAGGGAACGTTCTGTGTGGTTCGATTGGATATGTGTATATTTTTAATATATCACCGGTTTTCGACGTATCTGTGTATGCCGTCTGCGGTGTATGTTATATAGTGGGCAATATTAATTACCAGGATCGTTGCTATAGCCTTAACTTCTGAAGTAGTGTTAAGCACCATTTATTAATCATGAATTAATACCTGAGTGCCTGTTCGACGATTATTTATATTGTTTTTTGGTATCACTCTTATTGATTCCAGAGCTCTCCCCTCTTTCTTTTGAAGACTTCTTCAAAAGAAAGGGGGGGGGGGGGGGGGGGGTTGTGATTTTTACCTCTTCTCTGGTTTAAAAAGTATGTATCTATGAAGGAAGCTGTTTTATCCATATTTTTATCCTGCATACAGCTGTAGTGTTATTGTAAGGCGTATGTTTGTGGGGGATTTTCACTCATTCTCAGATACGCCATGCTAATTTTTAGGGCTTAGTCCGGACTCGCCTTGAAAATTAGGAACTTGTCACATCCTATGTAGCATTGTCTTCATGCTTACAATAAGGAATTACTTAAATTGGGCTTCTTATTTAGAATATGTCTCCTCTGTTACTGTATAGAGAAACATACATGTAATTCCTAATTATTCTAAGTTCCTTTCATCATAGATTGCAGGATTGGAATTATTTTTGAAGTTCTAGGCCCTCCACCTTTTTACGATTCAGTTATGTCTGGGCCATAGGGTACAGGTGGAAAAATATTATAAATTCATAGTAATTTACATATTTTCTGTACTTACCTATGGCCCTCCCATGAGTGGACACTCATACCTCCCCGCTGAATTATTATGTAATACTCTCTTTTACAAAGAATGAGGTTGGCTCCAATTCCGGTTACTTCCTGGCGTCTGCGCATGCGCGGAGAGTAAATGTATGGAGGGCCAGATAGGACTTCTAATTTTCGGTTTTTCATGCAAATTTTGGGGATTGGGGGACAAAATTTGTGCTTGGCCCTCGATATTTTGGAGTTAGCACCAGCTATGTCTGGGCCATAGGTAAGTATGGAAAATATGTAAATTACTATGAATTTATAACTTTCATGATATTTTCGTGTACTGTCTACATGTACATGACATGTGTAGGGTATTCAATCTTCATTTCAAAACAAACCCTTGTGATTTTATGATTGAATATGGCAAATGCAAATGTAAGAAGACATTTGTCTGAAGCAGAAATGTGGCGGGCTGTAGGGATAGTGGAGAAAGGGCTACCCATCGTAAGGTTTGTAAAGCCCTTGGTGTGCACCATACAGTGATCACCAGAGCCTGGGCAAGATTTCATCAGTATGGCACACCAGTAAGGCGGCGTGGTGGTGGCAGAGACAGTGCAACATCTGCAGCTGAAGAACGGTTTTTGATCATATGGGCCCGTAGGAACCGCTTTGCCACAGCAACCCACAGTAACAACAAGCATATGTCCTCCCTCCACTCGGGACACTCTGTTTAGTCTGCAGCTGGGGTCGGCTTCAGTCAAGGCTTCCTCCACTATGTTTCACAAGGCCGAAATGAAGTTTTCTGGTTGGAAACTTGCACGAAACAGAGAATATGTCCACCCGCTGCTCGGGACGCTCTGTCTAGTCTGCAGCCAGGGTTGGCTTCAGTCACAGATTCCTCAGCTACATTATTTGCGCACATGACCGCATCCTAGCTACCCGACTTCGGATATCCAGCCTGCTGCATGTAGAAGGAACCACTCTTCGCCCATGAAGTTGGACCGTCCGGTAGCTAGGGAGACGAGGCCTTGATCATCGGGACGCTCGAAGAAAGGATCTGTTTCCGACACACCGTCCCAGGAGCAGCATGCGGCTAAGGAATGAAAATCCGCTGCTCCTCAGGCCTTGATGGTGGACTTGCTGTCGCAGATTGCGCAGCTAATCGCAGCATCCCAGCAAGTGCAGATGCAGCCTCCCTCAGACTCAGAATCTGAGCTGTCGGACGGTGCTGGTTCAGTCCAGATGTCTGTTCGTGCAGATGCAATGGACCGAGATTCGTGACTGATTCTTTCGGATGGTGAAAGGGATAAGGAAGAGGATTACCCTTCCTTCCCTTTCGGAACAGTACATGGTTGCGATGGCTTTCATCCATCAATACTACCATGCTTTTGTTCCACCGAATCAGAATGCTGCGGCAACAAGAGAGAAACCACTGGCGTCGTTAGGCGCAGACTTTATCCGGACAAAGGAGGAAGTCCTTTCTTTTCCGGTTCAGTATAAGCTGGTGTCGCAGGCCTTCGGCCATATAGACAACGCCGTATTTATCCTCTTGAGTGCGAGGAAGAAGGCGGTTTCTTGCCTTCATCTTCCATATACATAACATTTTTTGACCACGTTCATTTAAAAACGGTCGGGGAAGATGTTCAGAGAGTTCTTCTGCATTTGGATGAGCAGGCCGGGGATCTAGAGGTATCCTTACCTGTATTATTCACTATTCACTCAGACGCAATTGAGACGGCAATTTCCTCAAATAGAGCAAATTTGGACGTTATGTCTTACGCAGATCACCTTACAAGAGCTATGGCACAATGTCTCAGGGGAAAGGAAGTTTGAGGACGTTCGTACCTCTCTTAGAGTTCTTTCCAGGGCAATTATGTATACCACGTATAACTCCGCCCTAACAGTGGCTAATCTGGAGTTAATCAGATGTGATGCTGCCCTTGCATCATCATCACCGATAAGATGACAAGGTGAAAAACTCTCTCCGAGTCGCTCCGGTTTCCGGACATTTTATTGTCGACGACTAGCTTTCGTTAGTCTATGAACAGACTACTAAGAAAGCGTCTAGTGCTCTGCTTTTTAAGTCGGCATATCAACGACCCACTTCAGCAGACAAGAGTAAAGGAGGGCGTTCCAGACAAAAATTGTCAAAAGGAAACTCCTCACGAGGGTACAAGAAACCCTCTCATAATTACTCTGGAGGTCATCAGTATAGTGACTCGGAAAAGGGGCGTAGGTCTGATCAGGACTATAGGTCAGATGCCCCTAGGCCGACGAGACAAGGTTTTTCATGGGGAGGACGTGGTTCCTCCCATAAGCCTCGCAGGTCATACAGGTGATGGTTTAGACCTCTATTGCTGGCCAGTTGGCGGAAGGTTATCATGCTCCGCAAAAAAATGGATAACAATCACAGAAGATCAGTGGGTGAGAAGTGTAGTCTCGGGCGCTTACGGCTCTCATTCCAAGTAAAACCCCACAAACAAGTTGTTCGCGTTGGACAAATCTTCTATTAAATTCTTGCATAAGAGAGTTTCTCCTACCGGAGATATAAGCTCTCTTATCAAAGGAAGCAATGCAGGTCATCAAGAATCAGGATTCTCAAGATTTTTACAGTCACCTGTTCCTCGTACCAAAGGCAGACGGCTCGTTCCAACCGGTAATAGACTTGAGCTGGATAACAAGTTTATCATGGCTCTAAAAGTTTATTTATGGAAATCATTCAGTCGGTAAAAGCGAGCGTTCGTGTGATTGACTATGCTGCAAGCATAGATCTAAGGATCCATACTTTCATGTCCTGGCATTCTAAAAGTACCTGCAGTCCACCATACAAGGGAAGGTGTATCAGTTCAGAACAATATGCTTTGGTCTGAATCTGGCCCCCTGTGCATTTCACTCAAATAATGAACTTGGTAATGTCTTACTTACGAGCTCATTTGTCTGCGGTAATGTCGGCTTACTTGGACGACCTTCTACAGGGATACGGCAACAGAACTATTCTTCAGAACGATTTTCAGAGTCTGCTTCTATTACTCCGACGTCTCGGTTTCATCATAAACAAGAAAAAGTTGGATCTAGCTCCGTACAAGTCGTCTATTCCCTTGGGATTGAGCTTTGAGACTCCCATCAATCTGGTTCTCCTGCCGTTACCCAGAGCAAAATTAGTCAGTTGTTATGCTCGCTTTTGTCTACACTCAGATGCATTAATAGTGAGGGAATTCTTGCGACTGTTGGAGCTGTACGGAGCAACTGTGGATCTCATTCCGATGTGCTGTCAGCACGCACGTCCCCTAATACAAATATTCTCTACTCAGAACTGGAGTGTGAAGACACTTTCGCTTGAACCAGTATTGTTTTAACGGACCTAGTAAAACAAGGGTTCAAATTGGGCAGATATTCAGTGGTTAACTCAGGGAGTTACGATGCAACTGCCGGATCTGGCTTTCACGATTATGACGGATGTGAGTCAGACGGGTTGAGGCGCTACCCTAAGTCCTGCAGTCTTGAGGTGTCAAGGTCTTTGAGACCCTCGGTTCCAGGAGAAACACATAAACATCAACGAGATGATGTTAATTAGCAAGCGTTACAACATTGGATTCACAATAACGGACGTCCATGTTCAATGTGGTCGGACAACTCGACAGTAGTAGCGTACATCGGGAACCATGGCGGCACCATTCATTTTCGTTATACCAACTAATGGAGAAGATTTTCCTAATATGTCATGAATCATTATGTTCATCTTTTTATCCGTCATATTCCGGGTCATCTGAACGTACTAACAGACTCGCTCTCTCAGAAAGGACGCCTGTTGCAATTGGAATGGACGCTCAACAAGCTAGTATTTTGACAGTTTTGCTACCAGAGAGATCGCCCCATGATAGATCCATTTGCGACGCACCGGAACAATCAGTTACCATCGTTTGCATCGCCATGCCCAGACCATTGAGTGCATGCAGTAGATGCTCTGCCTATCTCATGGTGATGGATGATAGGATACGGGTATCCTCCAATTCATTTGATTCAGTAGATTATGTTCAAGATCAAACAGTCTCATTGTGAATCCGACTAGTAGCACCTCTGTCATCACAGAAACCTTGGATCAGTGTTCTCAAGTGCCTGTTATGGGACATTCCCCGGAAGCTTCCTCCACGAGAGGACCTTCTTTATTGGGAGAAGTTTTTGTTCTTCACGTCCTTCTCCGCCCATAGTGGCATAATGGAGGCGGTTAGACTTGAGGGAACCATTGCAGTTCCTATTTTATTTTATGACTAACACAAGAATGATTAAGTAATGTGGGTGAGGAGGGTTTGATATGACTTTGAATCCCCCCACCACCAATGTGTTTTGAGGTGATTACCGGGCAAGACGTAGTTTTCTTGCCGCAAGCCTCGTATAAGTTTAAATACATACATGCATTTCTTCACTTCTCGATTGGCGGCTGGGTCATGTTCTATGGCGATCTCATGGGCACATCCATTTTTTAATTAGATTGGTTTCCTTTGATTATGCATCTATATGTCATATGCGAGCGCATATTTCATCCTAATTAAATTGCTAGTTTTGGGGTACCTCAGAGGCTGCATAACCAGTTAACTGGTATTCAGATGATTACATGTGGGTTTTTAATGCTCATGTACATAATAATTATTAGGCTGACGCGTTATTGTATATTATGGACCTTTGAAATTATGAATTATTTCGGGGGCGGTCCATGTCAGAGCCTGCTAATCATACCTACTTTCATTTCTAGATCCAGGTTTCTATTAATGTTGGTACTCAACTCGTATATTCGCACGTTTATAGTGTCATAGATATTGGATAGTACACATTGGGGAGTGTTGTTACTGGAATTTATTGTACACCTGAATGGGCTCGCCTGTGGGTTACCTCGGAAGTGTGTTTACTCTCCAGAGATAATTCATTGTGGTTCGATTGGACATGTGTATGTTATATCCCCGCTTTTCGACCTATCTGTGTATGCCGTCTCCGGTGTACATTATATAGTGGGCAATATTAATTACCGGATTCATCGCTGTAGCCTCAACTTCTGAAGTGGCATTAAGCACCATTTATTAATAATAAATTAATACCTGAGTGTCTGTTCGATGAATATTTATATTGTTTTTTGGTACCGCTTTTACTGATTCCAAAGCGCTCCCTTTTTCTTTTTGAAGATTCCTTCAAAAGAAAAGGGGAGGGGGGGATTTTTTACCTCTCCTCTGGCTTGATAGGTATGTAACTATGAGGGAAGCTGTTTTGTCCGTAATTATATCCTGCATACAGCTGGAGTTTTATTGTGTATGGGGTATGTTTATGGGGGATATTCTCTCATTCTCAAATACGCCATCCTAATTTTTGGGGGTTAGTCCAGGCTAACCTTAAAAATTGGGAACTTGTTACATCCAGTTAGCATAGTCTTCATGCTAAGTATACGGAATTACTTGTACCGGGCTCCTTTTGTATGATATGTCTTCTCTATTACTGAATAGAGAGAAATACATGTAATTCCTAATAATTTTAATTTCCTTTCACCTTGCATTACAGGATTGGAACTATGTTGATCTACTAATTCTGAAGTCCTAGGCCCGCCACCTTTTTATGATTCAGCTAGTCTGGGCCATTGGTTTATAGTGTAAAAATATTATAAATTCATTGTAATTTGTATATTTTTATACTTACCAATGGCCCAGATAGAGATGGCCCTCCCCGCTGAATTTTTGTGTAGTACTCTCTTTTACAAAGAATGATGTTGGTGCCAATTCCGGTCACTTCCTGACGTCTGCGCATGCGCAGAGAGTAAATGTATGGAGGGCCAGATAGACCTTTTAATTTTTGGTTTTGCAAGCAAATTTTGAGGATTGGTGGGTTCAAAATTTGTGTTTGGCCCTAATAACTTTGAGTTAAGCACCAGCTAGTCTGGGCCATTGGTAAGTATAAAAATATACAAATTACTATGAATTTATAATTTTTTATTTTTTTTTTAGGCCTTATCCATTCATACCTTATCTTCAGCCTTGTGAATACTTGAATCACAGGTGATTGTCGCTCTTTTTTCAGTGGTTGGAAAATTCTTTTGCAGGAATTCTTATATTTAAATAAAATTGTTTTGCAGAGATGACCATGATGACCAAAGAAGGTGGTTAGATGCAGAAATGGAAAAGGTTTTGGAGCAAAGAAAACAGATGGACGGTTTAGAAGAGGTAAGAAATATGTGATGGATGGATAATACACATGCCTTCATCTAATTTGGAGTTTAGTTCATTCTTGCTACTGGTAAACATTTCAGTAATGCTATACTTGATTTCCAAGCAGAGGTTATAGTTATGGGTCAATTTAATTGAAATAAATCCTTGTTAATAGGCTCAAGTCATGCTCAAGTCCTGTATCAATCACATCTGGCTTTGGCCATTTTTGTAATTTTCATCAAATTAAGTCATAGCTGTCAGTCTTTCAATTTTGAGGCACACTGTCACTCTTGCATGAAATCATGCCCACAGTTTTTTTTGTTTTGTTTTTTTAGGGGGGGGGGGGGGGGGCAGGGGAGCAGAGGGGCAACAGCACACATTGGCACTGCCTTGCAAGCTATTAAACTAGTCTGTTCATGGGAATAGGGTTAAATAATATGTGTGAGTAGGTGATAATTGCCGATTCGGTATCACTTGTACACGATTTGTACATGTACACGTACATGTGCGTGTACCGCCATAGGGATTCAGTGTTAAAATCGTGTACAAGTGCAAAAAATGTCGTTTTTTATGGTGATACAGAATCGGCCATTGGTTTTGAGACTCTCAGATCGCACTTTTAACGTTCAAATACCCGTTGGCGAATGCGTACATTGTACACGTCGCTCAAGAGTGAAAAAATGTACGAATTTTAAAAAAAATATAATTAAAAATTTGTTCTCTACGTTCACATCGCGGATTAGACCATCGATCCATCGTTGGTGAACGCGAGCAAAAAACGTTTTGCCGATACTGTATCAGCATCAAAAAGTGGTTTGCCGATTCTGTATCACCTAAGTAGGTATACGTTCACCGACGGGTATTTGAACGGTTAAAGTGCGATCCGATCGGGGAAACCCATTTGCCGATTCTAGATCAGGAAAATCGACCTCAAAAACGTTTTTTCGACGTTCACCAACGGTGAAAAGTGGTGTAAAGTGTAGTTACTCATCGAGGATTTTTTTAAAAATCGATTTGGGCCTACGGTACATGGAAAAAAGGTGATACCGAACCGGCAAACCACTGCCACGTTCCCAATCGTGTTTGGGATGGTATAGGGTGTGATTTGATCAGTGAAAAAATGATTTGCCAATTCATCTCTTGAGTTTTGTGAGGTGGAGCTCGTTTAATAATGTGGATATAATGGCTAGAGCAATGTATACCAAAAACCAAAAGCTTGAAGGGCTTGAAATAAGTAATCACCCAATCACTTCACATTCCTAACGCTAATTAACCAATCAGATTGCTTGATTCTCATAACCTGAACTTAATCATACAAAGTTATCCCCCCTCATCGTGGGGTGGGGGTCACGCCCGTCATAAAAATTGAAAGTTTCGAGAAGGTGGTCACGTGATCTATCAAATTGAAGGTCTCTACGAGTGGATTAAGAAGATCGTAATTTTAACCCTCGTCGTGGGGTGGGGTCACGACCAAAGCCGAAAAACGTCTTCCTTTTCACATATCCAGGCATGTGAGGCATTAATATGAAGGGCTTGATGAATACATTTCAGAAATGATGTTTTTTCATTTTATGTGGGGGTGGGGGTCACACCATTCAGCAAATCGAAAATTTCGAGAAGGTGGTCACGTTACCTATCAAATTGAAGGTCTCGACGAGTGGATTAAGAAGATCGTAATTTTAACCCTCGTCATGGGGGGGGGGGGGGTCACGACCAGAGCCGAAAAACGTCGTTCTTTATACAAAGCCAGGCATGTGAGGTACTGATATGAAGGCTTGATGAATACATTACGAAAATGACATTTTTTATTTTATGTGGGGGGGTGGGATCACGACCAGAGACGAAAAACATCTTCCTTTTTACAAATCCAAGCATGTGAGGTACTGATATGAAGGGCTTGATGAATACATTACAAAAATGACATTTTCCACCATCGTCGTGGGGATGGGGTTAACACCGATCAGAAAATCAAAAGTTTCGAGAAGATAGTCATGTGACCTATCAAATTAAAGCTATAGACAAGGATATTATGAAAATCATAATCTTTCCCTTCTTATAACGATGGTGTTGGGACTATCTTGAAATCGAAAGTATTAAGAAAAGGTAGTTATGGAACATATTAAATTGAAAAAACAACAAGTTGAATCTGATGCAACATTCATTTTTGATATCTGTGTTAAAACGAGAAGTATGTTTTCAATATATGATTGTTATGCAAATTAGAGATGCACTCGCTTATTAACAAGTCACGCCTTAAGATGTTTCCTTCAATAATAACTCTGTTTACTGAACCATAGATTTGTCAATAAAAATTATAAGTTGATCTTCTAATTTTCTACATATTGAGGATAGCCTATTTCACCATTTCCGAAAAAGGGTCAATCCAAACTATTTATTTTTTAGTAAACAATGCCCACATCGAGAAGACATTACAAAACTAAATGAAAAAACCTTGATTAAATTCAAATAAAACTATTTGTCACATGTTAGAAAAGATTTGTAAACAGTCTAAACTCACGTGTGGAAAAGTTATTTTGTTTTGTTTTTTACAACAGGAGTTAAAATATTTTAAGATAGGTGGCGTTATATAAATACAGCAACAACAAAAAACAGTGTTTACAGTGTGTCAGCATATGACTGAATGAAAATGAGAAAAAAGCTCGTTTTCTAACCACCTGATAGCGAAGCATTACATCAGTAGTCGCGATATCGATGTCATCCAACAGCAGCCAAGACATCAAGTTTTTTACTTGTCCAAAACAATTCTCTTTTAACGCTAAAATGGACTTACCTTTTACAAAATGAAACACTTTCTGTCGTGAATATTGCTGAAACCTACACACTTTATTAAAGTATGATGTAGAAAAGCTTGAAGTGTTAATTTAAAAAAAAAATTTGTCAACTCATCGATATCGATTTACTGAAATGAGTACAATATCTCATGTTTTTTTAAAGATTTTTTGGTGTTATAAAAGGTTGCATGTGCAGCAACAATGACCATGCGCGCGAGCCTGAAAAACAGACGTTCTTTTTATGGTCTAATTTAATTAATAATACATCAATATTTTTAAAAAAAAATCAGTTTTTTAACTGATAGTAGTGTTGTTGTTATGAGAGATAGGTTAGGGTTTTATTATGGGTACATCAAGGTGGACAGCTCTATTCCATTCCTTCACTCTAGTCCCTTTGCGTGAAGACTTCTTTTTTAATTCAGTTCAAGAGGTGTTAACCTCATCGAGATTTGGAAACGGTTTATAACTTCACGAAATGTACATTTCTCATGTTGTTTGCTTAATTTTTACATATAAATACTGACTAAGAGTTTGTTGAACCTAGAAACGTCTTTTAGATTTTCTCCTTGATAAGACGCGAAACACGATATCAAACGCAGTTTATCTTTCTTGCTTCTCACGTTTTCGAGTTGTAAGAATCGTTTGCTTTTGACCAGTCTGTCTTGAAAATCGAATATGTGTTTGGTAAACGGGTCGAACGATTTTTTCATCTTTTTTTTTTTTACCCTCCAGAGGAACTTCGAATTCTCCTCTTTCGCTCACGAAAACCCATTGATCATTTCCAGGTCCGATCCAGGCGAGCAATATACTGTAACACATCACGCTATCGTAAGGACAATGCTGCTTTTTGTAAGGATTTTATAACCTACATTAGGTAGGTGTAGGGGCCTTCTAGAATTTCAAATTCTCGACATTACCCTATCTTTTTACACAGTAGAGTAATAAGACCTAATCTCTGAGACTCTGACAGATTTTACCAGAGATAAAACACTCAAGTTGAGATACTGCCACTTCATGTTCTAATGATACTGAAACGGGAGTTCTCTCTCTGAATACTACTATGGAAAACTATGATTATAACCCTCAACTAAATTGTCCAACACATAAAAAAATATATATATTTCCTATACACCTCCCCAGACAGCCCCCCCCCCCCAGGAAGGGGAAGGTGAGGGGGATTGGGAGGGGAGGGGGATTAGGGAGGGGTTGGAGAAGGGGGATTGTAGGAGGGGGATAAGGGGAGGGGAGGGGGATTAGGGAAGGTGAGGGGAAAGGGATTAGGGGAGGGGAGGGGAGGAGAGTGGAGGGATTAGGTAAGGGGGAGGGAGGAATTAGGGAAGGGGAGTGGTGGGGGATAGGGAAGGAGGGGGAGGGGGTAGGGAAGGAGGGGGAGGGGAGGGGGATTAGGGAAGGGGATGGAGGGGGTTAGGGGAGGGGATGGGGGTAGGGAATGGGAGGGAGAGGAATTAGGGGAGGGGAGGGGGAGGGGTTAGAGAAGGGAGGGGTGGGGGCCGATTAGGGAGGTGTATAGGAAATATATATTTTTTTTATGTGTTGGACAATTTAGTTGAGGGTTATAATCATAGTTTTCCATAGTAGTATTCAGAGAGAGAACTCCCGTTTCAGTATCATTAGAACATGAAGTGGCAGTATCTCAACTTGAGCGTTTTATCTCTGGTAAAATCTGTCAGAGTCTCAGAGATTATGTCTTATTACTCTACTATGTAAAAAGATAGGGATAATGTCGAGAATTTGAAATTCTAGGGGGCCCCTACCCCTACCTAATGTAGGTTATAAAATCCTTACAAAAAGCAGCATTGTCCTTACGATAGCGCAATGTGTTACAGTATATTGCTCGCCTGGATCGGACCTGGAAATGATCAATGGGTTTTCGTGAGCGAAAGAGGAGAATTCGAAGTTCCTCTGGAGGGTAAAAAAAAAAAAAATGAAAAAATCGTTCGACCCGTTTACCAAACACATATTCGATTTTCAAGACAGACTGGTCAAAAGCAAACGATTCTTACAACTTGAAAACGTGAGAAGCAAGAAAGATAAACTGAGTTTGATATCGTGTTTCTCGTCTTATCAAGGAGAAAATCTAAAAGGCATTTCTAGGTTCAACAAACTCTCAGTCATTATTTTTATGTAAAAATTAAGCAAACAGCAAGAGAAATGTATATTTTGTGAAGTTATAAACCGTTTCCAAATCTCGATGAGGTTAACACCTCTTGAATTGAATTAAAAAAGAAGTCTTCATGCAAAGGGACTAGAGTGAGGGAATGGAATAGAGCTGTCCACCTTGATGTACTCGTAATAAAACCCTAACCTATCTCTCATAACAACAACACTACTATCAGTTAAAAACTGATTTTTTTTTTTAAATATTGATGTATTATTAATTAAATTAGACTATAAAAAAGAACGTCTGTTTTTCAGGCTCGCGCGCATGGTCATTGTTGCTGCGCATGCAACCTTTTATAACACCAAAAAATCTTTAAAAAAAACATGAGATATTGTACTCATTTCGGTAAATCGATATCGATGAGTTGACAAATTTTTTTTTTAAATTAACACTTCAAGCTTTTCTACATCATACTTTAATAAAGTGTGTAGGTTTCAGCAATATTCACGACAGAAAGTGTTTTATTTTGTAAAAAGTAAGTCCATTTTAGCGTTAAAAGAGAATTGTTTTGGACAAGTAAAAAACTTAATGTCTTGTCTGCTGTTGGATGACATCAATATCGCGACTACTGATGTAATGCTTCGCTATCAGGTGGTTAGAAAAAGAGCTTTTTTTCTCATTTTCATTCAGTCATACGCTGACACACTGTAAACACTGTTTTTTGTTGTTGCTGTATTTATATAACGCCACCTATCTTAAAATATTTTAACTCCTGTTGTAAAAAACAAAACAAAACAACTTTTCCACACGTGCGTTTAGACTGTTTACAAATCTTTTCTAACACGTGACAAATGGTTTTATTTGAATTTAATCAAGGTTATATTCGTTTAGTTTTGTAATGTCTTCTCGATGTGAGCATTGTTTCCTAAAAAATAAATAGTTTGGATTGACCCTTTTTCAGAAATGGTGAAATAGGCTATCTTCAATATGTAGAAAATTAGAAGATCAACTTATAATTTTTATTGACAAATCTATGGTTCAGTAAACAGAGTTATTATTGAAGGAAACATCTTAAGGCGTGACTTGTTAATAAGCGAGTGCATCTCTAATCTGCATAACAATCATATATTGAAAACATACTTCTCGTTTTAACACAGATATCAAAAATGAATGATGCATCAGATTCAACTTGTTGTTTTTTCAATTTAATATGTTCCATAACTACCTTTTCTTAATACTTTCAATTTCAAGATGGTCCCAACTCCACCGTTATAAGAAGGGAAAGATTATGATTTTCATAATATCCTTGTCGATAGCTTTAATTTGATAGGTCACACGACTATCTTCTCGAAACTTTTGATTTTCTGATCGGTGTAAACCCCATCCCCAGGGCGATGGTGGAAAATGTCATTTTTGTAATAATGTATTCATCAAGCCCTTCATATCAGTACCTTACATGCTTGGATTTGTAAAAAGGAAGACGTTTTTCGTCTCTGGTTGTGACCCCACGCCCCACATAAAATGAAAAATGTCATTTTCGTAATGTATTCATCGAGCCTTCATATCAGTACCTCACATGCCTGGCTTTGTATAAAGAATGACGTTTTTCGGCTCTGGTCGTGACCCCACCCCACGACGAGGGTTAAAATTACGATCTTCTTAATCCACTCGTCGAGACCTTCAATTTGATAGGTCACGTGACCACCTTCTCAAAACTTTCGATTTTCTGATGGGTGTGACCCCCACCCCCACATAAAATGAAAAAACATCATTTCTGTAATGTATTCATCGAGCCCTTCATATTAATGCCTCACATGCCTGGATTTGTAAAAAGGAAGACGTTTTTCGGGTTTGGTCGTGACCCCACCCCACGACGAGGGTTAAAATTACGATCTTCTTAATCCACTCGTAGAGACCTTCAATTTGATAGGTCACGTGACCACCTTCTCGAAACTTTCGATTTTTATGACCGGCGTGACCCCCACCCCCCACGACGAGGGGAGATAACTCTGTATGATTAAGTTTAGGTTATGAGAATCAAGCAATCTGATTGGTTAATTAGTGTTAGGAACATGAAGTGATTGGGTGATTACTTATTTCAAGCTCTTCAAGCTTTTGGTTTTTGGTATACATTGCTCTAGCCATTATATCCACGTTATTAAACGAGCTTCACCTCACAAACTCAAGAGATGAATCGGCAAATTGTTTTTTCACCAATCAAATCGCACCCTATACCGTCCCAAACACGGTCGGGAACATGGCAGTGGTTTGCCGGTTCGGTATCACCTTTTTTCCATGTACCATAGACCCAAATCAATTTTTAAAAAAATCCTCGATGAGTAACTACACTTTACACCACTTTTCACTGTTGGTGAACGTCGAAAAAACGTTTTTGAGGTCGATTTTCCTGATCAAGAATCGGCAAATGGGTTTCCCCGATCGGATTGCACTTTAAACGTTCAAATACCCGTTGGTGAACGTATACCTACTTAGTTGATACAGAATCGGCAAACCGCTTTTTGATGCTGATACAGGGCTTGCCTTGAGTCAGGGCTGATCAGCCCAGGCTCCGAGATCAGCCCCGAGGAGCACTTGCTGGGGGCTTTTTTTCAAGCCCCCGACATTTTCCACAAAAAAGCACTAACAATAATGGACAAAATGGAAAATCAGCCGCGAAAAGGCCCCGACCTCAATATGTGGGGGACTTTTTTAGGCCCCGACCATTTTACTCAAGGCGAGCCCTGTGATACAGAATCGGCAAAACGTTTTTTGCTCGCCGCGTTCACCAACGATGGATCGATGGTCTAATCCGCGATGGGAACGTAGAGAACAAATTTTTAATTATATTTTTCTTAAAATTTCATGCACTTTTTCACTCTTGAGCGACGTGTACAATGTACGCATTCGTCAATGGGTATTTGAACGTTAAAAGTCCGATCTGAGAGTCTCAAAACCAATGGCCGATTCTGTATCACCATAAAAAACGACATTTTTTGCACTTGTACACGATTTTAACACTGAATCCCTATGGCGGTACACGTACATGTACGTGTACACGTACAAATCGTGTACAAGTGATACCGAATCGGCAATTATCACCTACTTGTGTGCAAGGAAATGTTAACAATATTCCATAAATTATTGAATTATAAAGTGTAACATTCCAAGACTTCACACTAATCAAATTTTGCATTCTGAAAATTGTTACGTAATTGTCAAATTTCAAATGCCAGGAATAGTAATGCAGAGGTACGAGATATGCATCACAAGTAACCTCCCTTGATATACATAAATATTAAAATTTCCAAATCAATCTCTGATGTTGAACAAAGTATATAAAAGCATGTTTTGTTCATCCAGCAAATTTAGAAAATCATATCTAGGGATACAGTAAATACTTATCAGATACTTCGGATAATCATTATTATTTTCATGCCCCAGAGAGATTCTCTTGTTCTGCTCCTGAGAGATTCTCTTGTTATGCCCCCGAGAGGTTCTCTCAGGAGCATTCTGTTTTCCCCATGTCTGACTTGCCATCCATCATTTAACATTTGGTTTCTCTCAGATAACTAAGAACCGTGTATTTGATCAAATCATTATGTTAGGAGTTACTTGTGGATAACCAGACAATGCTTCCTTTCGATTTTAGCTAGCTAGCCAATTCAGTATGGCCGTCTGTCATCCGTCCATTAACTTTTAGTTTCTGTCAAATAACTAAAGAACCGCTTATTTGATCAAATTATTATTTTAGGGGTTACTTGTGGATGACCAGACAATGCTTCCTTTCAATTTTGGTCCACCTAGCCAATTCATCGGAAGCCTTATGTTTTCACCATGTCTGTCCGCTGTCTGCCTGTTAACTTTTGGTTTCTGTCGAATAACTAAAGAACCGCTTATTTGATCAAATTATTATTTTAAGGGTTACTTGTTACTTTAGATTTTGGTTCAGCTAGCCAATTCTATATGACTGCCAGAGCAGCCATATTGAATTTGGTTTCAGTCCAATAACTAATTAATGCTGACTCAAATCATTTTTATTTTTTAATTATGCATTGTTGGTGTCTAGAGGAAGCTTCCTTGTGATTTCAGACCAGTCACCTGAACCGAACCAAGATGGCTGTCAGTGACCAATTCATTATTGTTGTCATCTTGAATTTGGTTTCCGTCCAATAACTAGTGAATACTGACTCGATTCAATTTCATTTACGGGTTATGCATTATGTTGTCTAGAGGAAGCTTTCTTTCAATTTTGGTTCAGCTAGCCAAGTCCTGTGTCTGTCGTCCGGTGTCTGTCATCTGTCTGTTAACTTTTGGTTTCCATTAAATAAATAAAGAACCACTAACTTGATGAAATCATTATTTTATGGATTACTTGTGAATGACCAGACAATGCTTCCTTTCGATTTTGGTCCAGCTAGCCAATTCAATATGGCCACCAAGACAGTCATATTGAATTTGGTTTCCGTCCAAGAACTGATGAATGCTGACACGAATCATTTTTATTTTTCAATTATGCATTGTTAGTGTCTAGGGGAAGCTTCCTTTCGATTTTGGACCATTCAGCTGAACCGAGATGTAGAGCTGGGCAATATTGGGAAAAAAACAAATCGCGATTTTTTCCGAAAATATCGCGATATTCAATATTATCGCGATATTATTTTTGGTGCATTTAATATAGGGTAATCTACATGAACGAACAACAGTGAGGGTAAAAAACATTAGTTCAGCTATCAGAATGTTGTGGCTGCCAACTACGGGGCCACCACAAAGTTCGGATAGCTGAACTAACGGTACATGTACCTATGTCTGTATGAGCACAAATCTAACAACACAGTTTACTGCTGTCTGCTGAGTGCTGAGTCTGCTGACGATGCCCAGTAGCAAGAGCTGGTTACGTTCAGCTCTCCGAATATTGTGGCTGTCCCACTTGACTAGTGGGGTAGCCGCAACATTCAGAGAGCTGAACTAGAGCTGGTTCAACTCGGACCACATCATCATGGTCCATTTGCGAATCTACCGCAACACTTCCAAATATGTAACATCCAACGGATGTTAGTCACGTAAGTTGTAGTTGGATTATCAGTAGGCCTATCAGACATTGTTCTGTTGCTCGTTGTAAAATATTTCAACGAGCCGAGCAGGACTGTGCAACAAATTAAATGATTGTTTGGCAAACTCGTGGTTTGTTGTACTGCGACTTGCACAGTGCGCACGTTCTCTTCAGTTACTGGCTTAATGCAGTAGCACTCAACATTGTCTTCTGTGCAGTACTTCCAAAGTCACTGTGATAAAAATAGATCAGAAATTCAGAATGTCACCAGATTAAAAACAAGAATCAGGTCATTGGGGTGACGTAATTGTAGGTTAGGGCATTTGCAGTTGTGCACACATAGTCACATACTCATACTGACAGTGAGAGGCTGACAGCTGTATGTTAATTGTTTACTGCATGGACACTTTGGAGTATTTAAATGTTACGTCGCAACGGGTGATATCGAAGAAATCTCACTGCCGGCTTTTGGTGAAATTACTGTTATATCTAGTATATCATGGGAACCGTGGCCTCCATTCATCATACCGAAAATGTACTGGTATTTCGATATTTTGTAGAGACCTCAATATTGAAACGGGTTTTGATTTTAATATCGCCATTATCAAAAAAACGGTTTATCGCCCAGCTCTACCGAGATGACCACCAGTGGCCAATTCATTATGACTTCAATTTGGTTTCTGTCCAATAAGTAAAGAATACTCACTCAAATCAATTTCAGTTTTTGGTTATGCATTATTGGTGTGAAGAGGAAGTTTCTTTTTGATTTTAGACCGATAACCAATTCAACAAGGTTGTCATGGTGGCCATATTGAATTTGGTTTCCGTCCTGTAACTAATGAATGCTGACTCAAATTTTATTTTTTTTCTAATGCACTATTAGTGTCTAGAGGAAGATTCCTTTGATTTTGGTTATGCCCCCCGAGAGACTTACCTATGATGCCATTGGTGATATATGCCACACTTCACATTGCTCTTGTTTTATTAGCTCACCTGACTGAAAGTCAGGGTGAGCTATTCTGATCACTTTTCATCTGTCGTCCGTCGTCTGTCGTTCGTCGTCTGTCGTCCGCCTTGAAGGTGGTGTTTGGGCCTTTTTCTCCCAAACCACTGGCCGCATATTAATGAAATTTCATGTGAGTAGGGGTTATATATGGGCATTTTGATTTTTTGTCAAATTAGGTTTCGGCTCATATTGAGCAGAGGGATGGGGCAAAAATGCTCCAATTCTTAAAAAATCTTCTTCTCAAGAACCAGCAATAGCAGAGACTTGATATTTGGTATACAGCTTCCTTTTGAGGTGTAGACTCAAGTTTGTTCAAGAGAAGTTTGTCTGGCATTATTTGCCTTCGTTATGGGAGGGGCAAAACTTTTGGCCATGCCTAAAATTTCTATTTTCAGAACTGTCAGGTCGATTTGAACCAAATTTGATATGAGATGATAATGGGTCATAAGTAGTTGATTGATGCAAAAAAAAAATTTCTCATTGCCAATTGGGAACCTTGCGAGCTAAAAATAGGAAAAACCTTAAAACTTCCATATCTCCAAAACTACACGGCACAGAGAATTCTTATTTTGTGTAAAGCTTACTTTTATCCAGTAGAATAGAATGGTTAAAAAAAATCCCTATCGGTTTGATCACAAGGTACTTTTTTCAGGACTTTGAAAAAGTGCTGAGTCAGCACTTTTTAACACTGTATGCAATGGGGAAAAGATTGAAAAATCTTCTCCAGATCCAGCAGGCCGAAACTTTTGATATTTGGTATACAACATTGTGGGGTGGATCTGATTCAAGTTTGTTCAAATCGGCCCCCTGGGTTTATATTTGGGCTCAGTATAGGAGCCCGATTTCGAACTTAGTGCATTTCAGGCAAATTTCTTAAAAAATCTTCTTCTCCAGATCCAACAGGCAGAATCTTTTGATATTTGGTATGCAACATTGTGGGGTGGATCTGATTCAAGTTTGTTCAAATCGGCTCCCTGGATTCATATTTGGGCTCACTATAGAAGCCCGAATTCGAACTTAGTGCATTTCAGGCAAATTTCTTTAAAAATCTTCTTCTCCAGATCCAGCAGGCAGAATCTTTTGATATTTGCCATGCAACATTGTGGGGTGGAGCTGATTCAAGTTTGTTCAAATCGGCCCCCTGGGTTTATATTTGGGCTCAGTATAGAAGCTTGAATTCGAACTTAGTGCATTTCAGGCAAATTTCTTAAAAAATCTTCTTCTCCAGATCCGGCAGGCAGAATCTTTTGATATTTGGTTTGCAACATTGTGGGGTGGATCTGATTCAAGTTTGTTCAAATCGGCCTCCTGGATTCATATTTGGGTTCACTATAGAAATCCGAATTCGAACTTAGTGCATTTCAGGCAAATTTCTTAAAAAATCTTCTTCTCCAGATCCAGCAGGCAGAATCTTTTGATATTTGGTATGCAACATTGTGGGGTGGATCTGATTCAAGTTTGTTCAAATCAGCCCCCTGGGTTTATATTTGGGCTCAGTATAGAAGCTCAAATTCGAACTGACTGCATTTCATGCAAATTTCTTAAAACATCTTCTTCTCCAGATCCAGCAGGCAGAATCTTTTGATATTGGGTATGCAATATTATGGAGTAGATCTGATTCAAGTTTGTTCAAATCGGCCCCTGGATTCATATTTGGGCTCACTATAGAAGCCCGAATTCAAACTTTGTGCATTTCAGGCAAATTTGTTAAAAAATCTTCTTCTCCAGATCCAGCAGGCAGAATCTTTTGATATTTGGTATGCAACATTGTGGGGTGGATCTGATTCAAGTTTGTTCAAATTGGCCCCCTGGGTTTATATTTGGGCTCAGTATAGAAGCTCGAATTCGAACTTAGTGCATTTCAGGCAAATTTCTTAAAAAATCTTCTTCTCCAGATCCAGCAGGCAGAATCTTTTGATATTTGGTATGCAACATTGAGGGGTGGATCTGATTCAAGTTTGTTCAAATCGGCCCCCTGGATTCATATTTGGGCTCACTATAGAAGCTCGAATTCGAACTTAGTGCATTTCAGGCAAATTTCTTAAAAAATCTTCTTCTCCAGATCCAGCAGGCAGAATCTTTTGATATTTGGTATACAACATTGTGGGGTGGATCTGATTCAAGTTTGTTCAAATCGGCCCCCTAGATTCATATTTGGGCTCACTATAGAAGCCCAAATTCGAACTTAGTGCATTTCAGGCAAATTTCTTAAAAAACCTTCTTCTCCAGATTCAGCAGGCAGAATCTTTTAATATTTGGTATGCAACATTGTGGGGTGGATCTGATTCAAGTTTGTTCAAATCGGCTCCCTAGATTCATATTTGGGCTCACTATAGAAGCTTGAATTCGAACTTAGTGCATTTCAGGCAAATTTCATTGAAAATCTTCTCAAGATCCAGCAGGCAGAATCTTTTGATACTGGGTATGCACCATGCTTAGGGGGGTGAGATTCAAGTTTGTTCAAGCCAAGTCTCTAGGTCCATATTTGGACTCACTGTAGGAGCTTGAATTGTAACTTAGTTCAAAATGAGGAATTTTCTTTAAAAATCTTCTTCTTCAGATCCAGCAGTCGGAATGTTTTGATATTTGGTGTGCAGCATCCTTAGGGGGGGGGGGGGGGGGGGGGGGGGGGGGGGGGGTTCAAGTTTGTTAAAGCCAAGTCCCTGTGGGAGCCCGAATTATAACTTAGTCCAATATGAGGAATATTCTTTAAAAATCTTCTTTTTTTTTAGATCCATTTGTCAGAATCTTTGGATATTTGGTATAAGCTTTTCTTAGGAGGAACAGATGCAACTTGTTGAAATCAATTCTCTGGGTTGATATTTAGGCTACCATGTCAGGTGAGCGCCCTCAGGCCCCATGGGGCCTCTTGTTATTATATCTAACAGATATTTGGGGACACCTAGGGATTCTGTCTTAACAGAATTTGTTATTTAGAATTTCCAGATATAGAATTTCCGTAGAATTTGCTTTATTCCAAAGTCGAAGTAAAGTGTGTTTGGGGTTCACTCATGAGAACTTTCCCTGGTACAAGATAAATATTGTGAGCCATGCCTAAGGTTAGTGGCATTGCTCCCGTTAGCAGTGAAGAAACAACTGCATTCTTTTCATGAAGACAAATGGGGGTGGGGAGTCTTTATAAAATCCAACAACAAACAAATTATTGTCATTGGTGTTTGTTTTTCTTCAAAACAATTTCCCGATGCTGAGACTCAACAATAGCACCTCACTTAAAATGGTAGTAAGCAATATACAGGTTGCCTACCATTTGAAAAATCGAAAGACTGATAGCTGTGTGTGGTGGTTTTTACAGACTACAGAGTAAGGTTTTACATGTATGTAAAAAACAAAGACTTGTTTGGAATGCCAGCAATCCTATTTTTAACTGCGTCACCAGCAGCAGAGCAGGTCTAGTAACTGCTTGACTCTGTCCGTCAGTCCATCCGCCCGAAACACTTTTTCCATCAAGGTTTTCTTTGCTTCTGTGAAAGGGAATGATTTTATATTTGGTCTGCTGCTTCATAATGATGAGTTGTATCGTGTAAGCAATTTTCAGATCTGCCGTGCAGCCACTTCCTGTTTGCCGATACTTTGAAATTTTACTGTACCCACTGAACATTGAAATTTTTCGTCAAACTTTTCTTAGCTTCTATGCAAGGGATTGATTTTATATTTCATCTGCAGCCTGATAATGATCGTGTATGCAATTTTCAGATCTGCCTTGCAGCCACTTCCTGTTTGCTGATTCAATTGCATGCAGCGACGCAGGTCCACACCCGGTATTGGTCTTGGCTTGTTATATACTATATTTTTGCCTTTTCCATTTTCATAATGATGTCACATGCTTTTGGTTTTGAAACCCCACCTCCAAGTACAGGGTTCCCTACAGGGTCTTGGATTCAAGGAATGACCTTGAATTTGACTAACAGCCATTCAAGGCTTTTAAATCCTAGGCAAATAGGTCAAGAGGACTTGAAAATCCTCGAATCATTTATGAAATAAATAGGAGCTCCTTCCAACTATGGAACATTAGCTAAGTTTTTGGTGAGAGAAATATTTAAAATTTCCATGGCATTGCTCACTGTATACATTCTGTTCAGTCGTTCTTTTAGGTAAATGGATAAAAAACTATCCCATCCCCCCCACCCCCCCCCCCCCCCCCCAAAAACAAAATTCTCTCTCTACCTGCCTCTTGTTATGATGATTAAGTGTAGAGAGAGGGTGGAAGTAATAGTGCCATGGTTGTTGTTAGGCATAATGATTGGATCTGTTGAGTTATAAGTTTTAATTAAGTGTGAAAATTAAAAATATTGTTGATTATTATGTTCTTTTTACCCAACGCCCTTACGATACCATGATCACGAAAAGTGTCTTTCCCTGGGATGATGATCTTGTGTCACACTTATGCCACTGGGTGAAGATTCTATCAATAACATGTTGTGAAAAACAAGAACATGTGAAGAAAAACAAATGAAAATTGCATCTGATATTCAACACTCATGGATTTGTTTTGTCAACAGGAGTGATTAGACAGTGATGTGTGGAGGGAATCAGACGGAATGTTGACAGATTGCAACCCAGTCACAGTTCACAGGAAATGTCTGGTTTCATTTTATTATAACAGTACTATAGTATAATGTAACTACTGTTTTTGTGATCACAGAACTGTAGAAGGTTTTTTTTTACCCTGGTCATAAAACATCCTTGAGTTTTATATCCTGAAATCTTTGAATATCCTTGAATTTAGTTTCTGAATTAACTGACTGGGTAATCATGATTCCATGCAGTGTTCATGTTGTTAGGTGCCAATAGTACCAACTGTACTAAAAACAAATCATTTGGCACCAAAAATACAGCATTTGGAACAAAAACTTTTGCACGTTTTTTTTTTATCTATATTTTTATCATTTGTGGATTTTTTGCAACAAAAATACTTAAAAGACCAAGGTAATGCTAAATTAAAATATTGAACTTTTGAGTGCAACAAGGCACTATCAACATGTTGTATACTATAACAATTCATGTCCAGCTCAGAACTTTTGCTAGCCTTGAAGGATTTTAATGATACTTGATATTAATGTTGCCCACCACTAGAGGGTGTGTCACGAATAAGGTTGGTTAGAATGCCTGTCTTCAAGGTCAAGGTCACAGACTTAGTTCAAGTTTACATACCCCCACATCCAAATCCAACTATAACAAGTCAAGTCCGGCTCAGAACTTTTGAATGTCTTTAAGGATATTAATGGTAGTGGTATTGTTGCCCACATTCAGAGAGTGTGTCACAAATAAAGTTGGAATGTCTGTCCTCAAGGTCAAGGTTGCAAACTTTCAGGTTCAACTTCACTTACCCATATCCAAATATAACAAAGTCGTGTCTAGGGGGAAGGTGCATACAAAGTGTACCGATGACTGGATTCGCCCTTGTGGTAAAATAATGTGATTGTAACGTTATTAATAGGCCATTAAATAGATGTTTCAATGCTTAAGGCAACTATTTAATGCATGTCAATTGCAGTGGCGGCTCACCCCGTTAGGAATATAATGGACAGGTCCAGGGTGGGGAGGGGTGGCAAATGCGGGAAGCTACAGATCAAGTTCAGTTGTGCATCGACATATTAACGTAATCGTACCTGGTGTGTTATAGCAAGTTGGGAGGGTTTTTACTGTTCATTTTACCTCAGTTTCAATAGCACCAACAATACTTATGTAGGACAACAATTTGAACTGTAACCTGCGCAGTTGTTATCCCCGCATTTTAAAAAATGCGGGGATATTGTCATGATCTCCGTCCGTACATCCGTACGGCCGTACGGCCGTACTTCCGTACGTCCGGTTTTGTAATTCGAAACGCTGTAACTTTCTACTGTTGTTCAATAGGGTCTGTGCAATCCAAAAATACCACTTTTAAGGTTTTGTGCCACCAGGTGGCTTCTGTGGAGCCACTTGAAAAATGCGCTAATTTTTCACATTTCTGGCAAAAGGCTCCTAGGGTATGTAATTCGAAACACTAAAACCATGCTCAAATGTTGCAGTAGGGTCTGTAGATGCGTACGAAGGTTTCGGAATTTTCAGGTGCCACGTGGCTGTGCCACTGTTGCCACTTTTGTGTTTTCTTAGACCGTTTTCGGTGAAAGGCTCCTAGAGTATGTAATTCGAAACGCCAAAACCAAGCTCAAATGTTGCAGTAGGGTCTGTAGATGCGCACGAAGGTTTCGGATTTTTCAGGTGCCACATGGCTGCGCTACCATTGCCACTTTCGTGTTTTCTTAGACCGTTTCCGGTGAAAGGCTCCTAGGGTATGTAATTCGAAACGCTAAAACCATGCTCAAATGTTGCAGTGGGGTCTGTAGATGCGCACAAAGTTTTCGGATTTTCCAGGTGCCACGTGGCTGTGCCACCGTTGCCACTTCTGTGTTTTCTTAGACATTTTCCGGTGAAAGGCTCCTAGGGTATGTAATTCGAAACACTAAAACCATGCTCAAATGTTGCAGTAGGGTTTGTAGATGCACACGAAGGTTTCGGATTTTTGAGGTGCCACGTGGCTGTGCCACCGTTGCCACTTTTATGTTTTCTTAGACCGTTTCCGGTGAAAGGCTCCTAGGGTATATAATTCGAAACACTAAAACCATGCTCAAATGTTGCAGTAGAGTCTGTAGATGTGCACGAAGGTTTCAGATTTTTCAGGTGCCACATGGCTGTGCCACCGTTGCCACTTTTGTGTTTTCTTAGACCGTTTGTGGCGAAAGGCTCCTAGGGTATGTAATTCGAAATGCTAAAACCATGCTCAAATGTTGCAGTAGGGTCTGTAGATGCGCACGAATGTTTCGGATTTTTCTGGTGCCACGTGGCTGTGCCACCTTTGCCACTTTTGTGTTTTCTTAGATCGTTTCCGGCGAAAGGCTCCTAGGGTATGTAATTCGAAATGCTAAAACCATGCTCAAATGTTGCAGTGGGGTCTGTAGAAGCACACGAAGGTTTCAGATTTTTCAGGTGCCACGTGGCTGTGCCACCGTTGCCACTTTTGTGTTTTCTGAGACCGTTTCCGCTGAAAGGCTCCTAGGGTATGTAATTCGAAACGCTAAAACCATGCTCAAATGTTGCAGTGGGGTCTGTAGATGCGCACAAAGGTTTTGGATTTTTCAGCTGCCACGTGGCTGTGCCACCGTTGCCACTTTCGTGTTTTCTTAGACCGTTTCCAGGGAAAGGCTCCTAAGGTATGTAATTTGAAATGCTAAATCCATGCTCAAATGTTGCAGTAGGGTCTGTAGATGTGCACGAAGGTTTCGGATTTTTCAGGTGCCACATGGCTGTGCCACTGTTGCCACTTTCATGTTTTCTTAGACCGTTTCTGACGAAAGGCTCCTAGAGTATGTAATTCGAAATGCTAAAAGCATGCTCAGATGTTGCAGTAGGGTCTGTGGATTGCAGGAAGGTTCGGATTTTTTGGGTGCCATATGGCTGTACCACTGTTGCCACTGTCGTGTTTTCTTAGACCGTTTCCAGCGAAAGGCTCCTGGTGTATGTAATTCGAAATGCTAAAACCATGCTCAAATGTTGCAGTGGGGTCTGTAGATGCGCACGAAGGTTTAAGATTTTTCAGCTGTGCCACCGTTGCCACTTTCATGTTTTCTGAGACCCTTTCCGGTGAAAGGCTCCTAGGGTATGTAATTCGAAACGCTAAAACCATGCTCAAATGTTTCAGTGGGGTCTGTAGATGCGCACGAAGGTTTCAGATTTTTCAGCTGCCTAGTGGCTGTGCTGTTGCCACTTTCACGTTTTCTTAGACCGTTTCCGGCGAAAGGCTCCTGGGGTATGTAATTCGAAATTCTAAAACCATGCTCAAATGTTGCAGTAGGGTCTGTAGATGCGCACAAAGGTTTGGGATTTTCGGGGTGCCACGTGGCTGTGCCACCATTGCCTCTTCCATGTTCTCTTACACCATTTCCAGCGAAAGGCTCCTACAGTATGTATTTCGAAATGGTAAAACCATGCTCAAATGTTGCAGTAGGGTCTGTAGATGTGCACAAAGATTTCGGATTTTTCAGGTGCCACGTGGCTGTGCCACCATTGCCACTTTCGTGTTTTCTTAGATCGTTTCCGGCGAAAGGCACCTAGAGTATGTAATTCGAAACGCTAAAACCATGCTGAGATGTTGCAGTAGAGTCTGTAAATGCACAGGAAGGTTTTGGGTTGTTTGGGTGCTACGTAGCTGTGTCACCGTTGCCACTTTTGTGTTTTCTTAGACCGTTTCCGGCGAAAGGCTCCTAGGGTATGTAATTGGAAATGCTAAATGCATGCTCAAATGTTGCAGTAAGGTCTGTAGATGCGTACAAAGGTTTCAGATTTTTCAGATGCCACGTGGCGGTGCCACCGTTTTTCTTTCATGTTTTCTTAGATCATTTCCGGCGAAAAGCTCCCAGAGAATGTAATTTGAAATGCTAAAACTATGCTCAAATGTTGCAGTAGGGTCTGTAGATGTGCACGAAGGTTTCAGATTTTTGGGGTGCCACGTGGCTGTGCCACCGTTGCCACTTTCTTGTTTTCTTAGACTGTTTCTGGCGAAAGGCTCCCAGTGTACATGTATGTAATTCGTAACGCTAAAACCATGCACAAATGTTGCAGTGAAGTCTGTAGGTGCTCACGAAGCTGTGTCACCTGTGCTACTCAATATGATTTTAGTGTGTCATATAATACATTTCATCTTTGTATCAAGCATTCATACAAAGTCAAGGATGCAAATGCGGGGATACACTATAGTATGCTTTGCACACAAGTGACACCATCTAGTTGTATTTATATTGTTTTTTCCTGTCACGTTTTGGAAAAACCAACGTAAACACAACAACTGCACAGGTTATGGCACAAATGGTGCTCTGATTCTGAAACTATGAAGTCTCAGGTACAAACGAGTGTTGGACTTTCTCGACAGGGATGAAGACATTGGGGTGATAAACAAACAACGAAAAACAGATAAAATGCAAGTATTTTTTAAATCTTTAATAATAATTTTCCTTTATTCTTTTATCTTATTCAACACGTGGTAACTCGTGAAAACTTTTCTATTTCCGTTGCATCCCAAATTGGCAAAACGTATAAACTTGCAACTAATTCTTGTTGACTGCATATACTTGAAAATGGGTGTGCGACCTACACAGGAGCTTTTGGCAAAAAGGAGGAATTCCAAGCGTGAGTTGGGTTGCGACGTATACACGGGGGTGATGTATACGTGGACATATATGGTATTTTGCTATACTGCAATGAACGTCTGAGATTGGCGGTGCATTGTTTACTTTTGGGAAAATCTTGAACCTCCATAAAAAAATTCAGTGCGGGGGGGGGGGGGGGGGGGGGGGGGGGGTGGCATTATATTTTTATAATGTACCAATGACCTAGACTTAGCTGGTGCTAACTCTAAAATATTTAGGGCCAAACACAAATTTTACCCCCCAATCCCCAAAATTTGCATCTAAAACCGAAAATTACATGTCTTATATGGTCCTCCATACCTTTACTCCACTGCGCATGCGCAGTGTCAAGGAGGTCTCGAAATTGGCACCAAATGTTATTCTTTGTTTGTCCCTCAATTCATTTACATCTGACTGATATTTGTGCTTGTAAATCTCAGTTTAAATGATGCCAGACACATAATTTTGAGAGAAATGGTGGATATAAGGAGGAAATAGAAGGAGGAGAGGAGGAAACAGTGGAAGGAAATGTTCAGGGCTGTAACTTATAATTTTTTTACGAAATTATTTCATGTTACCTATTTTCGAGGCATGACCCTGTTGTGGTCATTCTTGCTATGAATGTTCCATTTTTTTATCAGTGTTTCTCTCCCTTTCCTTTATTCCCCCTAGCTATTCTCCCATGCTTTTGGCTTATTTTTTGTAATGTTTATTACTAAAATTTCTTGGGAGTTTTGGCTTGGAAACAGAATTATTTTCTGTTTTTCCCCCATGTTTACGTCCTCACCCTTGGGTGTTTAGGCGTTTTGGTCTGCATCTACCATCTGATGTTCTGCAGTTTCTTCCCTGGAAGTCTCTGTTTTGTATCAGATAGTGTTTAAATTGGTAACTGATTTCGGGCCATGTTTACCTGTGCCTGGAGTCATGTTTCCAGTTTGTGTACACTTTTTGTTTATGTTGACAATGGTTACTTCTTATAGTGATTACTTGTCTTCTGCTTAGTTCAGTTCATAGCAAGATACATTAATATTGTCCATATGTTTTGCATTAATTTTTTGAAATGGTTTTAAAATTTTTGTCCACACTTAGGCTTTTTTGGGATCCATTTGGGCTCATTGTTCACATTGGGAACTTGGGCTCTTCTGGAAACTTTTGTCAAAAAAAATTGTTTTTTTTTTTTTAAATTATTTTCTTTTGAAATGTTATAATGGATTATATTATATTATGTATATTTGTTTCAAGGGTTAGTGCGAGTAATATGACTGTGTATATTTTTTCTTGAATAAATATTGTTCAAATTGTATTGCGAGGATATCTTCCTCTAATTCTCAGGTTCATTGTGTTTCTATAGTCAAGGTATTCACACTAATTCTTGCTCTGTATGTGTTGATTGGAATGACAATGTTGGAGACGTGTGTCACGGTATTTTGTTAGCGGTGAGGGGTCCATTACAGTCCTCTCTCCGCAAGGTCACTCTATTTTATCAGTTTCTTTTTCAGAATTCAGAGTGATGTTTCTGTGATGTCTTCAACAAGTGTGTCTCCGTCGTTGCAATATTAGGGCTAGCGGGAAGTGCTCAGGTTATTACGACAATTGCCGGGAGTTCCCTAGTTGGATCGAAGGCATTGATCGCCCGCTAATCCGCCCGGTGTCTCGACCATTCACCGAATGGCTCAGCACCCGGGTTCGTCCGTCGCGGACCAGGGAAGCAGATTGGGTGATGTGAGCACTATAAAACATCAAATATGCACACCCAGCAACGACGAATCCGAGGATAGTACGGAGGAAGCCTGTCAGTCTGGTAGCTAGCTTGTCCAGGTCCACCTGGACCACGAGCGAGAGAGGCCCCCTCTCTCTTGCATCAACATCTGTGCCGCGATGTTGTATGTTTGTTCGTTAGTCAGAGCTTACGTCCACTCCTCCTGCTCGGGACGCTCCGACGCGGCTGTTATATTGGCTTCCTCATCCTCGTCAACACACACGACCGCATCTTGGCTATGTGACCACAGATTTCCAAAGGGACGTTCGCATATTATATAAATGCAGGATTGAGCGTCCCTGGTGCTCCTGCTTCGCCGACCAAGGAATACACACCGACCAGGTCACTCCATCTGCTAGCCAAGGACACAAGGCCTTTCCAGTTGGGACGTTCGCATATTATATAAATGCAGGAGTGAACGTCCCTGGAGCTTCCAGCGAATAATTGCGTAAGACCACGGCTCCACAGGTCTCATTGGGTAACATGAACAAGGTGTTGTTACCGTGATGTCTTTGTAAGTGTGCTTCCGTCGTCACAGTCAAATGAAGATGTGCGGCAAAAGTGCTCATATAGATATGTCAATTGCCTGGAGTTCCCTAGTAGGATCGATGGCTTTAGTGTCCGCTAGCTCACCCGGTGTCGCGACCATTCACCGAATGGCTCCGCACCCTGGTTCGTCCGTTGCGGTTCAGGAAGGAGATTTGGGTGATGCGAGCACTATGAAATACAATGTGCACACCCAGTGACAACGGATACGAGGATGGTACGGAGGAAGCCTATTAGTCCGGTTCCAAGCTCGTCCAGGTCCATCCGGGCTGCGAGCGAGAGAGGTCCCTCTCTTATACTACAACTTCTGGGCCCAGATGTTGTGGTACAAAACGTTCCTCAGTCGCAGCATACATCCACCTGCTTGGGACGCTCCATTATATAGACAGTCCGGAGAGACTGCTCTTTCAGCTTCCTCATCCTCCCGGCAGCACACGCGACCGCACCTTGGCTATTCAACCAACTTCGCCGACCAGGGATTCTACAGCGACCAGGTCACACCATCCGGTAGCCAAGGATACGAGGCCTTCATATTCCGGACATTCGCATATAAGAAATATGCAGGAGTCAACGTCCAAGATGCTTCCAGCGGCTAAATCCTGTAAGACTGCAGCTCTACAGGCCTCCGTTACGGACGTGCTATTGCAGATAGCACAAATTATCGCAGCATCCCAGCAACCGACAGTAACTCTATCAGATCAAGAACTATCCGAGGAAGCTGGGTTGGTATGTTCCATTGCAGGTTCAGGCACGGACGACCAAGAATTATAAGTGGTCCGACAGGATGGCGAAAGGGATACGGAGGAGTTGTATTTTTCCCTTTCGGAACAATATAATTGCCGTAGAGTGCATTCGGCATTATCTTCTGATGTTGTTCCTCCGGACCAAAAATGCTGCGTTGCCGGATAAGAGACTGATAGTGCCACTGGACTCAGAATTCTTATCGGTTTAGGGACATCGTCCCTCAGTTTCCGACATAGTCCAGAAATGTCTCACGGACATTTGAACTATTGAATGACGCTATATATATAACTTGCTACCTAAATGGGCAGGTCAGGTCTCTTATCGGCAAATGCTCTACATCTGCCTTTCATCAATTCAAGGATTTTCGAAACGGCAGGACAGAGCATTCCGAGAGTTTCTCTGTGTCTAGACGACCAGGCCGAAGACCTAGTATTGTCTATACCGTCGTCTATGTCAATTCCAACCACGATGTTGGAAATGACAATATCGTCTAGCAAGGGTAGCTTAGACGCATTATCGTATGCAGATCACCTTACCAGAGCGTTATCATTACGTCTCAAAGGAAAAGAATTCCAGGATGTACAACCTCCTTAAGACTTCTTTCAAGGGCCTTAGCATTCTCCACGTATAACTCCGCCCTTTTAGTGGCGATATGGAGTTGGTTAGACGTAATGCGGCCCTGGCTACATCCACGCGTGTGGATAGTAAGGTGAAAAAACTCTCTCAGAGTCGCTCCGGTCTCCAGAGAGTTTCTCTTCGACAGCAAGCTTTCCACATTCTATGATCAGATAACTAAGAAAGCTTCAGACTCTCTGCTATTTAAATCCGCTTCCATACAGTCGGATTCAGCGGAGAAAAGTAGGACAGGCATTTCTGGAGCAAATACGTCCAAGGGAAGTTCCTATGGAGGTTCCTATGTGTCCTCTACGTCTTACTCTAGAGACCGTCAGGGTAGCGACTCAGGTAGGGGCCGTAATACTGGCCGAGAAATCCGGTCAGACGCCCCTAAGTCGACAGGGCGAGGTGCAGGCTGTGGAGGACATGGTTTCTCCTTCCGCAAGCCTCGCAGGACCAGGAGGTAATGGTATTATCCTCTAACGTGTTCCAGTGGGCGGAAGACGGTCGAGTTTCTCAATCAATTGGGAGTAGATTACGGACGTCCTTTGGATTCAATGGGTGATTTCAGAAGGACTAAATTGTCCTTCAAACGAAAACCTCCGTTAACTCGAAGTCTAAGATGGACTCAGCTTCCGTCAAGTCCGCAAGAAGAGGCTCGCTTCCATCAAAAGTCCAGTCTCTTCTGGAATGATCGCTGTAGAGATTGTAGAAATCCAGGAATTTCCAGGTTTCTACAACCATCCTTTTCTGGTTCCAAAACCAGTCGGCTCGTTCCGTCCACTCATAAATCTGAGCTGGATAAACAAGCTGATCGTGGCTCCAAGTTTCTATATGGAGACCATCCGATCGGTCAGAGCGAGTATTCGGGTGTACGACTATGCTACATGCATAGATCTTAAGATATGTACTTTCACGTCATGGTACATCAGGCATTCAGAAAGTATCTTCGCTTCCTCATCATAGGAGTCGTGTATCAGCTCTGAGCAGTGTGCTTCGGTCTGAATCTAGCCAATCTTTCACTCGAATAATGAACTCGGTAATGACTCATTTCCGAGCTCATTCGTGTTTGATAACATCGACCTACCTGGACGACATTCTTCAGAAGTACGGCAAAGAGTTAGCGCTTCAGAACGATGTGCAGAATCTGCTTCTATTGATCTGACGTCTCGGTTTCTTAAGTAAACGAGGAGAAGTCGGATCTGGTATCGTCCAAGTCATTCACCCACCGGGGGATGAGCTTTGAGATGCACAGCATTCTCATTCGTCTGCTATTAACCAGAGCGAAATTAATCAGTTGTTATGCTGGCTATTGTCTTCACTCAGACAAGGTCTCAGTGAGAGATCTCATGAGACCGATACATTTGTGCGGAGCTGCCGCGATTTTAGTCCGATTGGGCGATTACGCACTTGTCCTCTCCAAATTTCTTCTGATCCAGAATTGGAGGGTGAAGATTCTTTTGCTCGATACGGACATCTTCTTGTCAAATCAAGTGAATAAGAGATTGAGACTTGGGCAGGTTTTCAGTTGTTAACTCAGGGAGTTCCACTGCAACTGCTGGATCCGAGTTTTACAGTTTTGACGGATGCCAGTCAAACAGGTTGGGACGTATCATTGAGCCCAACGGATTTGATGTGCCAGGGTCTTTGGGATCTGTAGTTTCTAATCAAGCACATAAACATCAGGAATGATGTCATTTTGGCTTGCGCTACATTATTGGATGAATGTTATTCAGAATGCTCACGTGCTAATTCTGTCCGACAATTTAACGGTATTAGCGTATTTTCGGAACTAGGGAGGCACTCATTCCATTCTGTTACTCATGTTAACGGAATGAATCCTTCTGTTTGTACTAGAACATCAAGTTCTTCTATCAGTCCGTCATATTCTGGGTCGTCTGAACGTATTAATGAACTCCTTTCATGGAGGGGCCGCTTGTTGCCATCAGAATGGACTTTCAACAAATGAGTATTCAATCAGATTTGCTACCAAGGAGAGTGGCCAATGATCGACTTATTTGCGATGCATCTCAACAATCAGTTGCAGATGTTTGTGTCACTATGTTCGGATCTTCGAGCATTTGCAATAGACGCTCTATCGATCTCATGAGATGGAATAATAGGATATGTGTATCTTCCAGTGCCGTTGATTCAGCAGATATTGCTCAAGTTAAATAATCTCAATGCAAAATTCTGTTGGTAGCTTCTCTATCTCCACAAAGACCGTGGATTAATCTACTCAGGCGTCTGTTGTGGGACATGCCATGGAAGCTTCCTCCACATTTCGGTCCATTCTATGGTCAGATGGATTCATTTAACTATCAGTACTGCTTATGATAATATCTTCAATCAGCAGTCTGTGCTTTAGATTTAAGCTCATGAAGTAAGAGTTCTTTCTACATCATGGGCTTATGCTAATAATGTTGCTATTACAGATCTAATGAGGGCTGCATATTGGTCTTAGCCCTCCACTTTCATGTATTTGTATCTGAGAAATATTGAGTCCATTTCTGCAGATTTGCATTGTTTAGGTCCGTTATCTTTCACTCAGAATGTCGTCCACTAAACAGTTGCAACTATATGTGTGTAGGCTTTCGGTTCCAGCATTGACTCTGTCCTGCTGCCTTCTTCGCTCTGGAGTATTTGATCCAGGGCAAGGGGAAGGGGGGGGGGGTCCCTTAGGTCACCTGCTTTATAGTGTAAAGCAAGGGAATACCTCCCTTGGAGTCAGTAATTCCGAGTCAGTAATTCCGAGTCGGTACCGGGATGGTTTTAAAGTGTAAAGCTAATGTTTACTCATCCATGTAATATTTTTAAAGTGTTGCTCGGTGTGAAGCATTTGTATATGTCACGTGTTAATCAGGCGTTAATATACAATCCTCGGACACTTTTAAATGAGTATATAGGGTCTCATTTCTCTGGACTTCCTTTATTTATTGGCTTTCCTTTAAAAAATATTAGTATAAAGGGTTACACTGGATGTTAATAGAGATCATTGATGTTATTGTGCTCAATTACAGAATGGCGTTGTGTCTTTTTTGATACAAATAAGAAAGATACATGTAAAGCCTATCTCTCCTTTTCTCCTTGAGGGGATAGTTCTGTTATATGTAATTGAGTCTATGGGATTTTCCTTTATGTACTAGGCCCTCCAAAATGTTTACTATTCAGTTAAGTCTGGGTCATTGGTACAGGATAAAAATCTTAAAAAATTTATAGTAATTTATATATTTTTTATACTTACCAATGACCCAGACGGGGATGGCCCTCCCATGAGTTGGGAACTCATACCTCCCCGCTGAGTACATAATGCTTACCAGGCACTGGTTGTAAGAATGACGTTTGATGCAAATTTTGAGACCTCCTTGACACTGCGCATGTGCAGTGGAATAAAGGTATGGAGGACCATATAGGACATGTAAGTTTCAGTTTTAGATGCAAATTTTGGTGATTGGGGGTAAAATTTGCATTTGGCCCTAAATATTAAATATTTAGAGTTAGCACCAGCTAAGTCTGGGACGTTGGTTAGTATAAAAAATATATAAATTACTATAAATTTTTTAACTTTTCCAACGCGGCGGTGCCTGAGAACCAAAACCCTTTTTCTTTTTGGCCTTAGTGATACTTGGTATTATTGTTATGGCCCCGAAAAAATTTTTCGAGGGGTATATAGTGGAGGTCTCCGTCCGTCCGTCCATACGATCATATTGTATTATAACTCGAACAGCAGTTGGTATATAGTGCAGGTCTCCGTCCGTCCATACGATCATTTTGTATTATAACTCGATATGGTGATCGGGCAGCTTGGGGGAACGGATGCCCTTGTACCTAGGGTTTCGTCCGACAAATCTTACAGGAGTTATGTCCCTTATTTACTTTTTCTGTCCTTCCGTACGAACATTTTGTATTATAACTCGAACATCAGTTGTTGGATTTTAATGTTCTTTGGTATGGTGATAGGGCAGCTTGGGGGAACGGATGCCCTTGTACCTAGGGTTTCGTCCGACAAATCTTACAGGAGTTATGTCCCTTATTTACTTTGAAAATTGATGATTTTTTGGTTTCCTACCAATTAAAATTGTTTGGCTGAACCGATGAGTTTCAAATTTTATATGCTGATTACTCATGTCAAAGTACAGGTCGGTTTCAGTTTGAGGTTTGACTCGGCAATTTTTGATGCAGTTATGTCCCCTTTTTCACTTGGAAAAGATGCAAGACCAGTTCTACTTTTTCACTGGTTTGAGAATTTTTAACAAAGGTATGTACTATTCCTATTTTTGCCTCTTTCAGTTATTATTCAATATGGCACCATTCAAGTCATCAGCAATTATTTTTATAACTTTTTCTCTATTACTGACTCCTTAGTGCTGTTCTGCAATGTAGCAGCAGTGAAGCTGCTGTCTGTTGTTACAAAACATATTAACAAAATATAAGTAATAATGATTTTATTGGCACTTTGCCATTCCTTACTGTTGTTCTGTAATGTAGTGTTGTTCTGCAATGTAGCAGCAGTGAAGCTGTTGTCTGATTATCCACATGTGAGTACGACTTGGCTACCTTTGGGGGCATTAGCATACGCATTAGCATTGCTCTTGTTGCCCACTATCGGAGAGTGTGTTACGGGGGTATTCTTGGTCCCAAGTTGGGATAGGCCACATCTAGGGTTTTTTTGCCAGAAGTATGCCCCTTTTTGACTTGAAATAGCAGCCACATAGGTCTGAATATTGTTCGGAGATTTTCTCAGATGTTTACGGGTCGATTCCTTTGACACTTGGTATGAATGTTAACTACATGGGAACCTGTGCACCTGCAAGTATAGTTTCAATCACACAATTTTGGCCAGAGTTATGCCCATTTTCATTTTAGAATAATCAATTCTGCAGGGGGTATGGACAGGCCCATCTGGGACAGTCACACCTCTGGTTTGTTCTCATTGCCAGTCAGATTCCATTTGGCACTAAAATCTTTCATTTGGCACTGAAGAAATGCATTTGGCACCAAACAAAAATTTCACTAGGCACCAAAAGATTTCTGTTCAGCATGAACACTGATCCCATGTCAGCTCACTCTTAATTCATTTCATATTTGCAGGAGCTGAAGAAAAGAGAAGCAATAATTGCGAAAAAAGAAGGCCTATTGGAAGAGAAAAGTGAACTGGAAATGAAGAAATTGAGGTCCAGTCAGGTTATGAACAAGGTTAGAATTTTTTTCTTGCTTAACTGCTTTTGAGCTAGAGCCACTATCATGACTCTACTGAAAATTGCTTAATGTCACTTTATTCGGTCTACACAGAATACATTAGCTTGTTATTTGCTCAGAAGTAGAAGAAACTGTTTACATAAAAGTGGCTTTAAAGAGTTTTAATTCATGCGCAACCTCCCTCACCGAAATTGAATATTAAATATTAGATTATTAAATGGAATTAACAAATAATCAATTATAATATATTATGTTATATTATAATTGTAGTATATAATTATAAAAAATTAATTATAAACTGAATACTAAATTGAATATAACCCCCTCAATGAATATTTTTTAGCTCAACTTTGACGAAGTCAAATTTGAGCTATTGTCATGGCCCATCGTCCGTCGTCCATCTGTCCGTCCGTCCGTCTGTCCATCTGTCCATCTGTCCGTCCGTCCGTCTGTCCGTCTGTCCGTACGTCAACAATTGGCTATGGCTCGGGCTAGAGGTCGTATTTATGAACCGATCTTTACGAAACTTCTTGTGTACCTTTGTTATGACCCTGGGACGGGATCGAGTGTTTTTAGGTGTGGTCCGAAATTCAAGATGGCTGCCAGCGGCCATTTTGTACCGACGATGCAAAAATCAGTTTTTTGTACAGAACTTCCGTATAAAAGTTCTGATTTGAATAAAGTTTTCTATAAATGTTTAGTACCATGGGATACATCACATATAATACGGGTTTTTTTCTCGTGCGTAAATTATGCAAATTAGACTGACTTTGATTTATTTAGTGTTACTTTCAGAGCTGTAAGTGCCAAGCTGCTATGGCTCAGGCTAGAGGCCGTATTTATGAACCAATCTTTACGAAACTTCTTGGGTACCTTTGTTATGACCGTGGGATGAGAACGAGTGTTTTTGGGTGCAGTCCGAAATTCAAGATGGCTGCCAGCAGCCATTTTGTACAAAATTTGGTGCAATCAGATTTTTGCACAGAACTTCCATATGAAAACGCTGATTTGAATAATTTTTTGTGTGAATGTTTAGTACCATGGGATACATCACATATAATACGGGTTTTTTTCTCGTGCAGAAATTATGCAAATTAGATGAACTTTGATTTTTTCAGTGCTACTTACACACAGTAAGTACACATGTCAATACGGCTCGGGCTAGAGTCTGTATTTATGAACCAATCTTCACAAAACGTCTTGGGTACCTTTGTTATCACCTTGGGACAAGAACGAGTGTTTCTGGGTGCAGTCCAAAATTCAAGATGGCTGCCAGTGGCCATTTTGTACCGAAATTAGGTCTAATCAGTTTTTTGTACACAACTTCTATACAGCTCAGGCTAGAGGCTGTATTTATGAACCGATCTTTACGAAACTTCTTGGGTACCTTTGTTATCACCGTGGGATGAGAACGAGTGTTTTTGGGTGTGGTCCGAAATTCAAGATGGCCACCAGCAGCCATTTTGTACCAAAATTAGTGCAATCAGTCTTTTGTACAGAACTTCTGTATGAAAGTTCTGATTTGAATAAAGTTTTGTATGAATGTTTAGTAACATGGAATACATCACATATAGTACTGGTTTTTTTCTCGTGCAGAAATTATGCAAATTAGATGAACTTTGATTTATTCAGTGCTACTTATACACTGTAAGTGCACATGTCAATACGGCTCGGGCTAGAGTCTGTATTTATGAACCGATCTTCACAAAACTTCCTGGGTACCTTTGTTGTCACCTTGGGACGAGAACGAGTGTTTCTGAGTGCGGTCCAAAATTCAAGATGGCTGCCAGTGGCCATTTTGTACTGAAATTAGGTCCAATCAGTTTTTTGTCACAGCTTCTACACAGCTCATATTTGTGAACTGATCTTCACGAAACTTCTTGGGTACCTTTGTTTTCACCTTGGGACAGGAATGAGTGTGTTTTGGGGTGCCTTTGTTATCACTGTGCTATGAGAACAAATATTTTAGGGTTCAGCCAGACCCACTCTGGGACTCAAAGATTATTTTCTAGTTTAGCATCTGACTGTCACCCACCTTTACAATACTTTACCTATACATTTGTTACAGGCAACGGCCAGTATTTATGTACAGACCGTTACAATACTTTATATGTACCTTTGTTATCAGGTCATTACCTAAATGTTTGTCATTGCTGTGTCACATACTATACATGTACATGTCTTTCTCTTGACAAGTTGAGCTACAGTGTCATTGACACTTTCATTTTTGGCTTGCAGTGTCTTCCAAAATTACTTTGAAATTGTGAGACTTCCAAATTTTGCCTTTTCATTGATGTATATGTATTTGCATGTGTTTGCAACAAATTAAAATACAGCATCAGTTTATTACATTTTTTGTATACATCCAGTTTGTTTTGTTCTTCAGAAAATAACTCAAATATTATATGGATGGTATTTATATTTTTAAATAGGTGCATTGTTATAACAAACAAAAAGAAAAAGAATAATAAAAGCCTCCCTCCCACCCTCATTGATTTGAAAAACTAAATGCATTTTTTGGTTTGACCTAAAAAGCACTCAAGTCAGAAAATAAGCAGACTGTCATCTGCAAAATGAGGTCCCCAGAGGGTGAATTTAGTGATGCTACCCTGCACAGCAGGGTAGCATCACTAAATTTACCCACTGTGAACCTCAGTCTGAATCAGGGTCTCAAAACTAAACAGAAAGATGTACCCAGAGGATAAATTGGCCCACTGTATGGGATAGCATCATTAAATTCACCCTCTGAGGACCTCATTCTGCAAATGTCAGACAGCTTCAGGCTTGAAAGCAACTTTCCAATAAATTGTAACAAATCATTATTTGTGTTCAAGATCTTGCCCTCTATAGGCTCCCCTTACTGGTAGCATGGTATCTTTGAAAAAAATACTTTTTTTTACAAATCACCTTTGCAAAATAATAGGTCACTCTACCAGTTTATAGTACCTTGGTTTTGAACAAACTTCTATGTTGCATGTATCAGTGGATGAGAAGGAAAATGTGTAAATTTCTACAGTGTCTGTGAACTTCATTCTAGTTACATTCCCAACATCTTATGGATAAGCAAGTGCAGGTTGACCAAGTACAAAATCACTTTGTGACCGAAGAAAAGTAAAATTATTGCATGGAAATTTATAAAATAATCAAGTTTTCGCTCTATCAAAGGCACAAACTGCAATTCTGTGCAGATTTTATATTGTGGTGGTCTTAAGAAAAACTGTTTAATTCCAAATCACTCCACCAAAGGAAAGTAAGTCATCATGTGGAAACGAAAATAACTAAGTTTTGCACAATCAAGGCCCACAACTTTGGAATTATGTACATAACAAAATCTGAAAATCTAACTTAGCCTTATGATCATAAGAAAAAAATCCATAAAATTTCAAATCAGTGTGCAAAAGGGCAGTAAAGTTACCATTCAGAAACAAAAAATACCTTCCTTTTATAGGTGCCTTGAAAGCTATCAGAGCTTTCTTACTACCAGTATTTTTCCAACTGTACCCTATGGCCCAGTCATAGCTGGTGCTAACACCAAAATATCGAGGGTCAAACACAAATTTTGACCCCCAATCCCCAAAATTTACATGCAAAACCGAAAATTAGAAGTCCTATCTGGCCCTCCATACATTTACTCTCCGCGCATGCGCAGATGCCAGGAAGCAACCGGAATTGGCGCCAACCTCATTCTTTGTTTGGCCCTTG
The DNA here is from genome assembly GCA_031216915.1 of Pictodentalium vernedei. NCBI lineage: Eukaryota > Metazoa > Mollusca > Scaphopoda > Dentaliida > Dentaliidae > Pictodentalium > Pictodentalium vernedei. Next base: position 321,186,203 of record CM062289.1, read on the forward strand.
TCAGATAACAACAAACTGACTTTTGTGCTTTTTAAATCTCAGTTTATAATGATGGTAGACACAAGTCAATGGTTAATTTGGTGGATCCAAGGACACAACTGGATGAAGGAAGGAAGAAACGGTGGTTTGAAATGTTCAGGGCTGTAATTTTATAATATTTATAAAAATTAGTTCATGTTCCCCAATTTCGGGACATGGGCCTGACGTCATCATTGGTGATAATGATTTTTCCACTGTTTGTTAAGTGTTCTTTCCCTACCCTCCCTTGATCCCCCCCCCCAGTTAAACTCCCAAGCTTTTTAGCTTGTTTTCTTGATATTTTTTTATAAAATTTCTTGGGAGTTTAATGTGTTACACAGAATGTTTATTCTGTATATCCCCAGGGTTACGTCCTCACCCTTTGGGTGTAGAGGCGTTTTGGTCATGCATCGTACATCCAGTGTATCATTTTTTCTTCTGATGAGGATCTTGCCTTACATCAGATAGTTCAAAAATCTGTTACTGACGTCGGGCCTTGTTGCCTGGGGTCTCGTTTCCGGTTTTCATTCTGACGTTGTTTACATTAACATTGCTCTTTATATATATGTAGTTTCCTATTTAATTTTTTGTTAGGTCTGTTGTAAGATACATTTAACAGTCTGGTAGTGTAGCAGTTAATTTTTGGATAGAAAAATTAATTTTTGTCCACACATGGGCACTATTGGGATACATTTGGGCACTTCGTTCCCTTTGGGAACTTGGGCTCTTGTCAAAATTTTTCGAAATTTTTTTTTTGTGTGAACTATTTCTCTTTTTATCATTTGAATGTTTTTTTGTTACGTATCTTTTTATGAAAGCATATTGCTCGATAAGCAAGGCGAGGAAGTCTTTCCTCTGATTTACATGTTGGTTGTCTTGCTTGTAATCGATGTACTCCCACTAATTCTTGCTCAACATGTGTCACATGGGATGTCAAATGTTGGAGAAGGGTGTCACGGTATGTTGTTAGCGAGGGGAGCACTGCCGGTCCTCTCGCGGTGAGAGGCTGCGGCTGGTCCTCTCGCCAAAAAGTCGCTCTCGTTTTTTAGTTTCTGTTTACAGAGGAACAAGAACATGGTGATGTTTACGTGACGCCGTCAGAGAGTGTGCTTCCGTCGTCGCATTTAGATAGTTAATCAGAGCTAGCGGCTAAAGTGCTCATGAATATTAGACAGGGAAACAAACCACAGCATGGTTTCAGCTCCCTGTCACCAGCTAGCTCGACCAGTTAAGCAGTTACACCGTCCGAGGGTACCATGACGCCGGGTGTGTCCGTTGCGGTTGAAGAGAGTAGAAAGGGTAGAGCAAGCACTATAAAATAATAACAGGCTTACCCTGTGATGATGGAGAGGAAGAAGCCGGCAAGTTCAGCAGGAAGCTCGGCGAGGTCTGAAGGACTTTGAGCGAGAGAGCTCCCCTCTCTCTTTTATAACAACATCTGGGGCCAGATGTTGTGGTTCGGAACTTGCATCAGTCGGAGCATACGTCCACGCCTTCCGCCCAGGAAGCTCCGTTCAGATCACAGCCGGGGTCGGCTATAGTTACGGTTTCTTCTTCAGCGTCTACCAAGCACACATGACCGCACCTTGGCTACGTGACTTCTGATATCCAGCCTGCATCGCCGAGAAGGTCCACTCTTCATCAGAGAAGTCACACCATAAAGTAGCCAAGGAGACGAGGCCTCATTCATCGGGACATCTGCAGAAAAGAGCCATCTCGGACACACTGTCCCAGGAGCAGTCGGCGGCCAAGCAACAGAAGACCGCTGCTCCTTAGGCCTCCGTAACGGACTTGCTGTCACAGATTGCGCAGCTCATCCCAGCAAGTGTAGAAGCAGCCGACGGCAGTCTCAGAACTTGAGCTGTTGGATGGTGCTGGGTCGGTACAGGCATCTGCGTGTTCAGATGCCGATGACCATGAGTATAAGCTGATTCAATCGGATGGTTAAAGGGATTTGGAGGAGAATTACCCTTCCTTTTCGGAACAACACAGGGTGGCGATGGATCTAATGCATCGATACTTCCCTGAGTTCATTCCTGAGAATCAGAATGCTGCGACTGCTCGAAAGTAGCACTATTCAGTAGCTAAAAGACAAGGCCTCATATATCGGGACGTCTGGAGAAAAGAGCCGCCTCGGACACACTGTCCCGGGAGCAGCCGGCAGCCAGAATAGAAGACCGCTGCTCCTCAGGCCTCCGTTACGGATTTGCTGTCACAGATTGCACAGCTCTTCGCAGCATCCCAGCAAGTGCAGAAGCAGCCGACGGCAGTCTCAGAACCTGAGCTGTTGGATGGTGCTGGGTTCGGTCCTGTCATCTGCGCGTTTAGATGCCGCTGACCGTGATTTTCAACTGATTCAGATGAATGATGAAAGGGATATGGAGGGGGATTACTCTTCCCTTTCGGAACAACACATGGTTGCGATGGATTTAATCCATCAACACTACCCTGAATTTGTTCCAGCGAATCAGAATGCTGCGACTACTTGCAAGAAACCACTAGTGTTGTTGGGCGCTGACTTCATCCGGAAAAAGAGGAGGAAATGTCTTTTCCAGTTAAGTATAGACAGGTGTCGCAGGCCTTTTATTCAACTTTCCAGAGGAAAGAAGTAAGGCGGTTTCTTGTCATCATCTTCCGTAATTTTACCGATTAACGGAAAACGGGGAAGATGTATTGAGAGTTCCTCTGCGTTTGAATGAGCAGACTTAAGGACCTAGCTATGGCCTTACCTTCGTCATTCACTATTTGCTCGGTCACAATTGAGACTGCATTTCTTCATTCAGAGCGAATTTAGTCGAACTGTCTTACGCAGATCAACTTTAAGAACTGTGACGCAATGTCCCTGCGGAAAGAAATTTGAGGACATTCGTACCTCAATTAGAGTCCTGTCCAGGGCTATTATATTTATCACGTATAACTCTGTCTTAACAGTTGCTAATTTGGAGTTAATCAGACGTGACGGAGCCCTTGTGTCGTCATCCTTAATAGATGACAAGGTAAAAAATCTCTCTTCGGGTCGCTCCGGTTTCCGAACACTGAGTTTTTGATGATAAGCTTTCATTGGTTTATGACCAGGCTACAAAGAAAGCATCAATTCTCTGCTCCTTAAGTCGGCGTCGAATCGACCCGCAATAACAGAAAGGAGTAAAGGAGGACGTCCTAGACAGAAAGTCATCGAAAAAGGACTCCTCGTGAGGGTATAGTTAACCCTCCTATAATTACTCTAGGGATCATCATACAGCAACTCGAATAGGGGGCTTAGGTCTGATCGAGACTACCGGTCAAATGCTCCTAAGCCATTGGCTTAAGGCTCTTCGCGAAGGAGACGTAGTTTCTCCTTCCGTACACCTCGAAGGTATTACAGGTGAGGGTTAGGACCTCTGTTGCTTAGCAGTTGACAGATGGTTATCAAGATTCGCATCAAACTGGATAACTATTACGGAAGACGAGTAGGCGAGAAGTGTGGTCTCGGACGGCCTACGGCTATCTTTCCGAGAGAACCACATCTAGCTTAATGTCTGATGGACAATGCTTCCATCAAATCCTTGCATAAGAGTCTCTCCATTCGGAGGTAAAGGGAGTTTAATGTGTTACACAGAATGTTTATTCTGTATATCCCCAGGGTTACGTCCTCACCCTTTGGGTGTAGAGGCGTTTTGGTCATGCATCGTACATCCAGTGTATCATTTTTTCTTCTGATGAGGATCTTGCTTTACATCAGATAGTTCAAAAATCTGTTACTGACGTCGGGCCTTGTTGCCTGGGGTCTCGTTTCCGGTTTTCATTCTGACGTTGTTTACATTAACATTGCTCTTTATATATATGTAGTTTCCTATTTAATTTTTTGTTAGGTCTGTTGTAAGATACATTTAACAGTCTGGTAGTGTAGCAGTTAATTTTTGGATAGAAAAATTAATTTTTGTCCACACATGGGCACTATTGGGATACATTTGGGCACTTCGTTCCCTTTGGGAACTTGGGCTCTTGTCAAAATTTTTCGAAATTTTTTTTTTGTGTGAACTATTTCTCTTTTTATCATTTGAATGTTTTTTTGTTACGTATCTTTTTATGAAAGCATATTGCTCGATAAGCAAGGCGAGGAAGTCTTTCCTCTGATTTACATGTTGGTTGTCTTGCTTGTAATCGATGTACTCCCACTAATTCTTGCTCAACATGTGTCACATGGGATGTCAAATGTTGGAGAAGGGTGTCACGGTATGATGTTAGCGAGGGGAGCACTGCCGGTCCTCTCGCGGTGAGAGGCTGCGGCTGGTCCTCTCGCCAAAAAGTCGCTCTCGTTTTTTAGTTTCTGTTTACAGAGGAACAAGAACATGGTGATGTTTACGTGACGCCGTCTGAGAGTGTGCTTCCGTCGTCGCATTTAGATAGTTAATCAGAGCTAGCGGCTAAAGTGCTCATGAATATTAGACAGGGAAACAAACCACAGCATGGTTTCAGCTCCCTGTCACCAGCTAGCTCGACCAGTTAAGCGGTTACACCGTCCGAGGGTACCATGACGCCGGGTGTGTCCGTTGCGGTTGAAGAGAGTAGAAAGGGTAGAGCAAGCACTATAAAATAATAACAGGCTTACCCTGTGATGATGGAGAGGAAGAAGCCGGCAAGTTCAGCAGGAAGCTCGGCGAGGTCTGAAGGACTTTGAGCGAGAGAGCTCCCCTCTCTCTTTTATAACAACATCTGGGGCCAGATGTTGTGGTTCGGAACTTGCATCAGTCGGAGCATACGTCAACGCCTCCCGCCCAGGAAGCTCCGTTCAGATCACAGCCGGGGTCGGCTATAGTTACGGTTTCTTCTTCAGCGTCTACCAAGCACACATGACCGCACCTTGGCTACGTGACTTCTGATATCCAGCCTGCATCGCCGAGAAGGTCCACTCTTCATCAGAGAAGTCACACCATAAAGTAGCCAAGGAGACGAGGCCTCATTCATCGGGACATCTGCAGAAAAGAGCCATCTCGGACACACTGTCCCAGGAGCAGTCGGCGGCCACTGTCCCGGGAGCAGCCGGCAGCCAGAATAGAAGACCGCTGCTCCTCAGGCCTCCGTTATGGATTTGCTGTCACAGATTGCACAGCTCTTCGCAGCATCCCAGCAAGTGCAGAAGCAGCCGACGGCAGTCTCAGAACCTGAGCTGTCGGATGGTGCTGGGTTCGGTCCTGTCATCTGCGCGTTTAGATGCCGCTGACCGTGATTTTCAACTGATTCAGATGAATGATGAAAGGGATATGGAGGGGGATTACTCTTCCCTTTCGGAACAACACATGGTTGCGATGGATTTAATCCATCAACACTACCCTGAATTTGTTCCAGCGAATCAGAATGCTGTGACTACTTGCAAGAAACCACTAGTGTTGTTGGGCGCTGACTTCATCCGGAAAAAGAGGAGGAAATGTCTTTTCCAGTTAAGTATAGACAGGTGTCGCAGGCCTTTTATTCAACTTTCCAGAGGAAAGAAGTAAGGCGGTTTCTTGTCATCATCTTCCGTAATTTTACCGATTAACGGAAAACGGGGAAGATGTATTGAGAGTTCCTCTGCGTTTGAATGAGCAGACTTAAGGACCTAGCTATGGCCTTACCTTCGTCATTCACTATTTGCTCGGTCACAATTGAGACTGCATTTCTTCATTCAGAGCGAATTTAGTCGAACTGTCTTATGCAGATCAACTTTAAGAACTGTGACGCAATGTCCCTGCGGAAAGAAATTTGAGGACATTCGTACCTCAATTAGAGTCCTGTCCAGGGCTATTATATTTATCACGTAACATTCGTACCTCAATTAGAGTCCTGTCCAGGGCTATTATATTTATCACGTATAACTCTGTCTTAACAGTTGCTAATTTGGAGTTAATCAGACGTGACGGAGCCCTTGTGTCGTCATCCTTAATAGATGACAAGGTAAAAAATCTCTCTTCGTGTCGCTCCGGTTTCCGAACACTGAGTTTTTGATGATAAGCTTTCATTGGTTTATGACCAGGCTACAAAGAAAGCATCAATTCTCTGCTCCTTAAGTCGGCGTCGAATCGACCCGCAATAACAGAAAGGAGTAAAGGAGGACGTCCTAGACAGAAAGTCATCGAAAAAGGACTCCTCGTGAGGGTATAGTTAACCCTCCTATAATTACTCTAGGGATCATCATACAGCAACTCGAATAGGGGGCTTAGGTCTGATCGAGACTACCGGTCAGATGCTCCTAAGCCATTGGCTTAAGGCTCTTCGCGAAGGAGACGTAGTTTCTCCTTCCGTACACCTCGAAGGTATTACAGGTGAGGGTTAGGACCTCTATTGCTTAGCAGTTGACAGATGGTTATCAAGATTCGCATCAAACTGGATAACTATTACGGAAGACGAGTAGGCGAGAAGTGTGGTCTCGGACGGCCTACGGCTATCTTTCCGAGAGAACCACATCTAGCTTAATGTCTGATGGACAATGCTTCCATCAAATCCTTGCATAAGAGTCTCTCCATTCGGAGGTAAAGGTTCTCTTGACAATGAAAGTAACAGAGGTCATCGAGAATAAAGATTCTCTTGGATTCTATAGTCATCTGTTACTCGTACCGAAGCCATAGAGCTTGTTACGACCGATAAATAGACTGGAGCTGGATAACAAGTTAATCAATGCTCTAAAAGTTTATTTATGGTTATCATTTAGCCGGTAAAAGCGAGCGTTCGAATGATCGACTATGCTCCAAGCATAGATCTAAGGATCCATTTTTTCATGTCCTGGTATATCCGGCATTGAGAAAGTACCTACGGTTCGCCGTCCAAGGGATAGTATTTCAGTTCCAAGTGATATGCTTCGGTCTGAAGATAGCGCTATGGGCTGTCACTCGAATAATGAACTCGGTAATGTCTCAAAACAATTTGGTTCGTCTGCCATTATCCAGAACGAAATTAGTCAGTTGTTTTGCTCGCTTTTGTCTACTATCAGACGCATTAACAGCGAGAAATTTTATGCGACTGATGGGGTTGTGCTGAGTGGCTATGCATCTTGTTTAGATGGGTCGCTTATGCACACGTCCCCTCCAGTTATTCTTTACCCAGAACTGGAGTGTGAAAATGCATTTGCTCAGGACCAGTATTGTTTTAACGGATCTAGTAAACATAAGGTCCATATTTGGGCAGATATTCAGTGGTTAACTCAAAGAGTTCCGCTGCCACTGCCTGATCCGGCTTTCACGATTATGACAGGTATAAGTCAATAGTTTGGGGCACGCCCCTGAGTCCGACAGACTCGAAATGCAGGGGTCTTGGGGCCCTCGGTTCCTGGAGAAACATATAAACATCAAAGAATGTCACTATTGTTAGCGCTACATCAATGCGGACACACTTTTTCAGATATTGTTGGACAACTCGATAGTGGTAGCGTACATCAGGAACCAGGGTGGCACCCTTTCATTTTCGTTATGATAACTAACGGAGAAGAATTTTCATGTTCATGTTCATCTCTCTATCCGTTATATACCGGGTCGTCTGAACATACTAGAAGACTTGCTCCTCGGAAAGGTCGCCTGTTTCATTGGTATTGGATGCTCAACATGCGATTATTTGGACAGTTTTGCAACCAGTGGGATCACTCCATGATAATTCAGTTTGCGACGCACCGGAACAGTTAGTTACCGTCATTTGTGTCGCCATGCCCAGATCATTGAGCATATGCAGTAGACGCTCTGCATAATTCATGGGGATGAATAATAGGGTACACATATCCTCCAATTCATTTGATTCAATAGATTACGTTTAAGATTAAACAGTCTCATTGTGAATCCTACTATTAGCACCTCTGTTGTCACAGAAACCTTGGATCAGTATTCTCAAGTGTCTGTTATGGGACACTCCCCAGAAGCTTCCTCCATGAGAGGGTCTTCTTTCAGGGGAAGTTTTATTCAACACGTCCTTCTCCACCCATAGTGGCATGATGGAGTCGGTTAGACGTAAAGGAACCATCGCAGTTCCTATATTTTTGTACCCCCCACACACTCACACACACTGCCTATGTGTTTTCCGGGCAAGAAAAAGTTTTCTTCCCGCAAGCCTCATATAATTTAATACATACATACTATGCATTTGGGTCGTGTTCTATGGCAACCTCATGGGCATATCCACTTTTTATTTGGATCAGTGTCCTGTTATTTTTGTTGATTTGTTATATACGAGTGCTTGTTTATAAATCATCACAATTAAATTACTACTCTTGAGTACCTCGCAGGCTGCATAACTAGTTAACTGGTATTCAGATGATTACATGCTAAATATAAATGCTCTCGCGCATTATATTATTAGGCTTATGCTTTATTGTATTTTTGTGGACCTTGAAATCATAATCTATTTCTGGGGTGGTCCGTGTCGGAGCCTGTTAATCATACCTACTTACATTTCTAGATCCAAGTTTCTATTATGTTCTGTACTCAATTAGCATGTGTTTTTACGATCGTAGATATCGGATAGTACACGTTGGAGAGTGTTGTCACTGGAATTTATTGTACAGAGGCCACCTGAGGATTACCTAGGAAGTGTGTTTTCTCTTCAGGGATCGTTCTGTGTGGCTCGATTGGATATGTGTATGTTATATTTTTTTATATATATCACCGGTTTTCGACGTATCTGTGTACGTCGTCTGCAGTGTTTGTTATATAGCGGGCAATTTTAATTACCAGGATCATTGCTATAGCCGTAACTTCTGAAGTAGCATTAAGCACCATTTATTAATCATGAATTAATACCTGAGTGACTGTTCAACGATTATTTATATTGTTTTTTGGTACCACTCTTATTGATTCCAGAGCTCTCCCCTCTTTCTTTTGAAGACTTCTTCAAAAGAAAGGGGGTGGGAGGGGGGGGGGTGATTTTTACCTCTTCTCTGGCTTAAAAAGTATGTATCTTTGAAGGAAGGTGTTTTATCCATATTTATATCCTGCATACAGCTGAAGTGTTATTGTAAGGCGTATGTTTGTTCAGATACGCCATCCTAATTTTGGGGGCTTAGTCTGGACTAGCCTTAAAAATTAGGAACTTGTCACATCCGATGTAGCATTGCCTTCATGCTTACAATAAGGATTTACTTAAATTTGGGGGTGCAGTGGGGTCGCGGTAACCAGTTCTCGTCAGATCACCGAAGTTAAGCAACATTGAGCACGGTTAGTAGTTGGATGGATGGATGACCATTTCAGCGACTGATTCGCACGTCCGCATTGTGTCCTTGGGCAAGGCACTTAACCCTGATTGCCTACACGATGACGCTGTGTACTAAGGCGTACGGCACGTCGAAGGTGCGCATGTCTTCAACCAATCTAACCCTGCCTGTGCCGTGGTGCATAGTTCAGAGTTACGATGTTGGAGAGCTGGCAGCTGCTCGTCGTTGCTCAATGGTTCTCTTCGAGTACTCTGGCTTCCTCCACCCGTAAAACTGTCGCCGACATGATATGACCCTGGCTGTTAATGTGTCGTTAAACCCTAATAAAAAAAAAAAAAAAATTACTTAAATTGGGCTCTTTATTTAGAATATGTCTCCTCTATTACTGTATAGAGAGACATACATGTAATTCCTAATTATTCTAAGTTCCTTTCATCATGGATTGCAGGACTGGAATTATTTTTGAAGTCCTAGGCCCTCCACCTTTTTACGATTCAGCTATATTCTGGGCCATAGGGTACAGTTGGAAAAATATTATAAATTCATAGTAATTTACATATTTTCCATACTTACCTATGGCTCAGACGGGGATGGCCCTCCCATGAGTGGACACTCATACCTCCCCACTGAATTATCATGTAATACTCTCTTTTACAAAGAATGAGGTTGGTGCCAATTCCGGTTGCTTCCTGGCATCTGCGCATGCGCAGAGAGAAAATGTATGGAGGGCCAGATAGGACTATATTTTGGAGTTAGCACCAGCTATGTCTGGGCCATAGGTAAGTATGGAAAATATGTAAATTACTATGAATTTATAATTTTTCAGTCTGGATCATCAGTAAAGGAAAAGAAAGAGTAAAATGCTCTTGCAGAATAACAATTTGGACATGATAAAATAATTTCACATTTTTTTCTCAAATTATTCCAAATAAAAACCATATCAAGAGCCCCCTCATTGAAACGAGCTCAACGAGCATGTTCCCATGAAGCAGGCACATCGTATGGTATTGTTGAAATTTTAAAAATATTTTCACCTGCTCTATTGAATATTTTGTGGGTCGATGCATCCAATTCTTTAGGTAAAGGGCTAAAAGATTTTCAAGAATATATTTGTACATAGAAAGTTGTGCATATGATTAAATGTAGAGTGTATACAACTTATAATTGAGTAAATCTGAGATCTGGTATTAATAATGCTCTGTATCATTTCCTTAAGTTTGTAATTGCAACATAATGTAAACAGGTACCACATTTATGATCCCAGTATACAACATAGTTCTGTAATAATTGAAAATATGCTCTTAGGCCACACAAAGTAGATCTTCTGTTTCTCAGGCCTTTTTTGTAAAATTGCATGGGAGTGGGCGGTTTTTATTTTATATTTTTATACTGTACCAATGACCCAGACATAGCTGGTGCTAACTCTTAAAAATATAGGGCCAAACACAAATTTTGCCCCCCAATCCCCAAAATTTGCATCTAAAACCAAAGAAAACATGTCCTGAATGGCCCTCCACACTTCACCTCCACTGCGCACGCGCAGTGTCAAGGACGTTCCGAAATTGGCGCCATTAATCATTCTCAGTTTGGCCCTTCATCAGTTAACATCTGACTGATCTTTGTGCTTGTAAATCTCAGTTTAAATGATGCCAGACACATAAATATTAGTGAAATGGTGATTCTAAGGAGGATATAGAAGGAGGAGAGGTAAAATGAGTGACAGAAAATAATCAGGGCTGTAACTTAAAATTTTTTTTGATCAAATTATGTTAAGTTACCTATTTTCGAGGCAACTGCCTGTTGTGGTCATTCTTGTTATCGAGATTACACTGCTTATTCAGTGTTTTCCTCTCTCCCTTTCCTTTAAGTCCCCTCTTGCTATTCTCCCATGCTTTTGGCATATTTTCTGTAATATTATTACTAAAATTTCTTGGAAGTTTTAGCTGGATAACAGAAAATATTCTGTTCTTTTCCCCATGTTTACGTCTTCACTTATGGGTGGTTAGGTGTAGTGTTCTGCATCTACCATCTGATGTTCTGCAGTTTCTTCCCTGGAAGTCTCTGTTTTGCATTAGATAGTGTATTATTGGTAACTGATTTCGGGCCAGGGTGCCTGGAGTCTTGATCTAGTGTTTTTACACTTGTTGTTTACATTTCCTACAGCCCTCCGTGTGAGGGGGGATTTCTTGAAAATAATATCTTGATGTTAATTTAATCATAACTAGACACATTATTATTGTTCGTAAGTGTTGCATAAATTGTTTAAAATATTTTTAGAATTTTTGTCCACACTTAGACTTGGGATCCATTGGGGCTCAACGCTACTTTTCAGAAACTTGGGCTGTTCTGAAAAAATATTTTTTCAAAAGTTTTTGATTCAATTATTTTTTCTATGTTAATGGATCTTGTTATTATGTATTTTGATTGTCAGGGGTTGGTGCGAGTACTAGGACTTGTTTTCTTTTCACTTTGAAAGGATATTGTTCAATTGTAATAAGAGGAAATCTTCCTCTGACTTTCATAATCATTGTATAATGTAGTCAGTGTACTCGCACTAACTCCTGTTCTGTATGTGTTGATTACGATGACAACATGGGAAGCGTGTGTCACGGTATGTTAGTGGGGAATTGGCCATTCCGGTGATGGCCGTGATGTCTTCCAAAAAGTGTGCCTCCGTCGTCACAATTAATGTAGAGCTAGCGGAAAAGTGCTCAGGTAATACGTCAATTGCCTAAGAGGACCCTAGTAGGTTCGACGGCCTTTGACGTGCGCAAGCTCGCCCGGTGTAGCGTCCATTCATCGAATGGTTTGGCAGCCGGGTTCGTCCGTTGCGGTCTAGAAGGAGTTTTGGGTGATGCGAGCACTATAAACATCCATGTGCACACCCAGTGACGGCGGATTAGAGGGGAGAATGGAGGAAGCCTTTTAGTCCGGTTCATAGCTCGTCCAGGCCCATCAGGGCTGCGAGCGAGAGAGGCCCCTCTCTCGTACATCAACATCTGGCCCCAGATGTTGGGGTACAAAATGTATCGCATTCGGAGCATACGTCCGCCGCTCGGGACGCTCCGTTATATAGACAGTCCGGAGAGACTGTCAATAAGGCTTCCTCATTCTCATGGCAGCGCACACGACCGCACCTTGGCTACGTGACCTCCGATATCCAGTCAACTTCGCCAATCAGAGAATCCTCGGCGACCAGGTCACGCCATCCGATAGCCAGGGACACGAGGCCTGCAGACTCCGGACGTTCGCATAGGAAAGTATGCGGGAGTCAACGTACACAGAGCTTCCAGCGGCAAAGCATCGTAAGACCGCTTCTGCACAGGCCTCGGTGACGGATGTGCTATTCCAAATAGCACAACTTATCGCAGCATCCCAGCAACGACAGAATCTCTGTCGCATAATACAATTTCCGACGACGCTGGGTCGGGACGCTCCGCGGAAGCATCAGGTGTGGACGTCCGAAAATTTCATACGGTCCAACGGGATGCCGAAAGGGATTCAGAGGTTTTCGAGCTTTCCCTTTCGGAACAACATAAGCTGCTGTATATGTCATCCGACTTCTTCTTCTAGAGGTTCTTCGTCGGACCAGAATGCTGTGATACCGGATAAGAAACTGATAGCGTCGGTGGACTTAGAAATTTTTGGTTCGGTTCAGGGACATCGTCCCTCAGTTCCGACACAGTCCAATAATGTCTCAGATACGTTCAATTTATTGAACGACGCTATATATATTTTTTATATGCTTGCTATGTACAAGCATATCTGGTTTCTTGTTCGCAAAATTACTGAGATGTTTTTCAAAAGTGTGCCTCTGTCGTCAAAGTTAATGAAGAGCTAGCGGCAATTAGTGCTCATGGATTACGTCAATCTCCTAAGAGGTCCCTGGTAGGATCGACGGAGTTGACATTCGCTAGCTCACCCATTGTAGCGTCCATTCATCGAATGGTTCGGCAGTCGGGTTCGTCCGTTGCGGTCTAGGATGGAGATTTGGGTGATGCGAGCACTATAATAGATTTTAGTACATACCCAGTGACGTCGGATTAGAGGAGAGATCGGAGGAAGCCTGTTAGTCCGGTTCCTAGCTCGTCCGGTCCGTCCGGGCGGCGAGCGAGAGAGGTCCCTCTCTCGTGCAACAACATATGGGACCGGATGTTGTGGTACAGACATTTCACCTTCGGAGCATATGTCCGCCACTCCGGACGCTCCGTTATATAGACAGTCCGAGTGACTGTCGATAATGCTTCCTCATCCTCACAGCAGCGCACATGACCGCACATTGGCTACGTGACCTTGAATATCCGGCCAGCTTCGGCATTCAGTGATTCCATGGCGAACAGGTCACGCCATCCGGTAGCCAAGGGACACGAGGCCTGCACACTCTGGCCGCTCGCATAATAGAAGTATGCACGGGGTAACGAACACGGAGCTTCCAGCGGCAATTCATCGTAAGACCACTTCTCCACAGGCCTCAGTGACGGACGTGCTATCCAAAATAGCACAGCTTATCGAAGCATCCCAGCAAACGACAGATTCTCGGTCGGATCAGGAATAATCCGACAGCGCTGGGTCGGTACGCTCCGCTGTTGCATCAGGTACGGACGACCGAATATTTCATAGGGTCCGACAGGATGGCGAAAGGGATTCGGATGATTTCGAGCTTTCCCTTTCGGAACAACAGAAGCTGCCATACATTTCTTCCGGCATTATCTTCCACAGGTTGTTCCGTCAGACTACATTGCTGCGATGCTGGATAAGAGACTATAGCGTCATTGGACACAGAGTTTTGGATCGGTTCAGGGACATTGTCCCTGAGTTGCCGACGCAGTCCAATAATGTCTTTAGAACATTTTAATTATTGAACGACGCTATATATATATAAGCTTGCTATCATCATGCTAGTATAGTTTCTTGTCCGCAATGCTCTATTCTGCCTTTCGTGAATTCTAGGAAATAATTGTTTATTGGCAGAACTGGGCTTACCGAGAGTTCCTTTGCGTCTAAGACGGCGAGACTGAAGACTGCTAATTATCTTTTTCGCTGTCTATGTCAATTCCAACCACGATGTTGGAAACGACAATGATGTATAATAGACTCAACTTAGACGCTTTATCATACGTATACCACCTTACTGAGACGTTTATCATTACGTCTTCAACAGAAAGAATTCCAGGATATGATCCTCAATGAGATTTCTTTCAGGGGCAGTAGTTTTTACACGTATAACTCCGCCCTTCAGTGGCAACCTGGAGTTGGTTAGACGTGACGCAGCCCTAGCTACATCCACACGCATGGATAGTAAGGTGAAAAACTCTCTCAGAGTCGCTTCGGTCTCGAGAAGCTTCTCTTCGACGGCAACCTTTCAGCAATCTTGAATTGCTCGATATACACGTTCTCTTGTTTATCAAGTGTAACAAGAGATTCAGACGTGGGCAAACATTCGGTGGTTGACTCGTTGAGTTCCTCTGTAGTTGCCGGATCCGAGTTTTTCGATTATGACGGATGTCAGTCAAACAGGTTGGGACACAATTTTGATCCCAACGGATTCGAAGTGCCAGGGTCTTTGGGTTCCGCAGTTTTTAGGCAAGCTCCTTACTTCCAAGGAAGAATATTATGTTGGCTTGCACTACGTCATTGGATGAATTTTATTCAGAAACGCATGTTCAATCCTGTCCGATAATACGACAGTAGTTGCGTATATCCGGAACCAGGGAGGCACTCATTCGGTTCCGTTATTAATTTTAACGGAAAGAATCCCTCTGTTTGTTATAGAACACCAAGTTCTGTTTCGGTTCGTCACATTCTCAGTTGTCAAATCGTATTAGCAGACTCCCTTTCACGTAAGGGTCATTTGTTGCCGTCGGAATGGACTATCAACAAACAAGTATTCAGTCAGATTTGCTATCAATGGGAGCGCCCAGTGATAATTTATTTGCGACACAACTCTCCAATCAATTGTAGACATATGTGTCACCGTGTCCGGATCCCTGAGCATATGTAGTTAACGCTCTATCGATCTAGTAGGACGCTATGATAGGATATGCGTATCCTCCATCGCTGTTGATTCAGCAAGTATTGCTAGAATTATTCATTCACAATACAATTCTGTTGGTAGCATCTCTGTCCCACAGAGACGGTGGATAAATTTACTTAGATGTCTACTGGGGGACTTACCGCGGAAACTTCCTCCACGAGAGGATCTATTTTCTCTGGGGAAATCGTGTCAACTCTATCACAACCCGCAAGGTCTCAACCTTCACGTATTCCGTGTTGCGGTCCTTCTTGCATAGCAAGCACTGTATAGGACCAGCAGTGGACGCGATTCCTAACTGTAGAAGGACCTCCTCTTCGCTATACTATGCGGCTAAAGTGGAGGGTCTTCCGTTGTTGGTGCAGGGATCTTTATGTTGATATTTTTGATTCCTCCATACCAGACATTGCAAACTTTCTAGTATACTTGTTTGACGAGATCAACTGCAGCCAGTTACTTTTATAGGTTATAGGTCTATGTTATCTGATACCTATGCACACCATGATAGTTTACAATGGAGCCTAATGTCTCTTTATCTAAGTTAGTTTGAAACTTTTCGATAAGAGACCTAGAATCGTTAGATTAATTCCTATTCGGAATTTAGCTTGGGTTCTTATTAACTAAAGCAACCATTTGAATCCTTGAGGCAGCAGTTTCAAATTCTGGTCTTTTAAGGCAGCGATTCTCTTAGCCTTCTCTTCTGCTGAAGAGTCAGTGAGCTTCATGCACTATCGGTGGACGATTCTCACTTTCGTAGTATCGGGAACTCTATTACCTTTACTACTAATGTTGTATTTTTGGTTAAGAATCAGGCTCCTAATGATATCCGGAACCTATTGTTTTTAAGGTCCTTCTGTCTTCGAGCGGGCATAGGCCTTTACTCTGTCCGGATAGACCTTTATGTATTTATTAACAGATCTCAGTTTATCAGTTGGACGTAAAGCTTCTTCTGGCTCTGATGCCTAATAGAAGGGTCATTACGGTCCATTCTATTACTTAATGCATTCAGTTAACTATCGGTACTGCTTAGGATAATCTAACCTTAACTCCGCAGTCTGTGCTTAAGATTTCGGCTCATGAAGTAAGAGCTTTTCTACATCTTGGGCTGACATATAGTTTTGCTATTATAGATTAAATAGGCTGCATATTGGTCTCAACCATCCACATTCACGAATTTTTATCTCAGAAATATTGTATCCATTTCTGGAGACCTGCATTGTTTAGGTCTATTATCAGTTGCTCAGAAAGTCGATCACTTAACAATTGCAACTATAGCTATGTAGGCTTCATGTTCCGGCAGTGACTCCGTCCTGCTGCCCTCTTTGCTCTGGGCTATTTGACCCAGGGCAAGAAAAAGGGGGTGGGGAGGGTGTTCCCTTGGGTCACTTGTTTTTATTATGAAAACAAGGGGATACCTCCTCCGGAGTTAGTATTTCTGAGCTGTTACTGGGATGGTTTCTTAAGTGAAAGTTATGTTTTTAAATTCATTCATGTCATAGTTTTAAAGTATAGCATTTGTATATGTCATGTGTCAAACGGATGTTATTATACTATCCTCGGACACTTTTAAAAGAGTATAAAGAGTCTCAATTCTTTGGACTAACTTTATTTATTGGCTTACTGTAAATATAATTAGTATACGAATTATACTGGATATTAATAGAGAACATGGATGTTATCATGCTCAATTATAAAAGGTATTTTGTCTTTCTAATTTGTCATAAATAAGAAAGATACACGTGAAGCCTATTTCTCCTTTTCTCCTACAGGAGATGACTCTATTTATATAGTTGAGCTTATTGGATTTTCCTCTATGTCCTGGGCCCTCCAGCCTTTTTACTATTCAGCTATGTCTGGGTCATTGGTACAGTATAAAAATCTTAAAAAATTTATAGTAATTTATATATTTTTTATACTTACCAATGACCCAGACGGGAATGGCCCTCCCAGGAGTTGGGAACTCATACCTCCCCGCTGAGGACATAGCGCTTACCAGGCACTGTTGGTAAGAATGATTAATGGCGCCAATTTCGGGACGTCCTTGACACTGCGCATGCGCAGTAGAGGTGAAGTATGGAGGGCCATTCAGGACATGTTTTCTTTGGTTTTAGATGCAAATTTTGGGGATTGGGGGGCAAAATTTGTGTTTGGCCCGAGTTAGCACCAGCTATGTCTGGGTCATTGGTAAGTATAAAAAATATATAAATTACTATAAATTTTTTAAGTTTTTATTTCTGTAATTATTACTTTTCCATCAAAAGTTCATGTTCTTGATTTGGTTTATGTTTTAGGCCTCATAATCTACAGAATAGGATGGAGTGGTGTATTTTGTCCCTTGAGTGCAAGAAGGAACAAATTTTATGAAATTGTGTAAAATATCAGACTTAAGGCCTAAAAAAGTTGAAAATCTGTTTCTCTGCCCTCCCGCATGGTCCTTATGGCTGCCACTTGTTCTCTTTTTATAACCAATGCAAACTTAAAAAAATATTTAATTAAATTAAATGGTTTATGGCTAATATTTTACCCAAGTTAATAAAATTGATAAATTGTCCCTGGAGAGCAACAAGGCTAAGCAATGCTTTAGCATTGCAAAGCCTTCTTGCACTGAATGCAGAAAATACACCACCAACCATGCTATTGTGTAGATTATAAGGCCTAAAACAAACCAAGAATATAAACTTTTGATGGTAAAGAAATAAATTAAAAAAATAAAAAATAAAATAAAAAACTGCCTTCTCGCATGCAGTTTTACAAAAAATGGCCTGAGGAACAGAAAATCTACTTTGTGGGACCTAAACCATTTAATTTTTGTTTTTGTGTCACCGCCCCACGAAGTGGGGAGCGACATATAGGGATTACTTTTGTCGTCTTGCATCGTCCACGTCGTCGTCCGCGTCACACTTTCTCTTATCCGCCACTCCTCTTTAACCTATGAATGGATTTTGATGAAACTTTCAATGATTCTTTATCACATAATGGCATTGTGCACCTCCTATTTTATTTTTTGATCCGCTGTATTTTTTCTAGAGTTATGTCCTGTCGTCTTGCATCGTCCGCGTTGTCCGCATCACACTTTGTCTTATCTGCCACTCCTCTTTAACCTATGAATGGATTTTGATGAAACTTTCAGTGATTCTTTATCACATAATGGCATTGTGCACTTCCTATTTTATTTTTTGATCCGCTGTATTTTTTCCAGAGTTATGCCCCTTTTCCACTTAGAATTCTGTCTGAAACGCCAGGCGACACACGTCTTCCATGGAAGACTCACATCTAAGTTTTAAGTTTGCACTGATTATAATAAAAGAGAGTATGCGGCAGCCAAGAGGACAATGCAGGAGGGCCTGAGAAACAGATTTTTTACTTTTTTTTAGGCCTTATCAATGTTCATTTTTGTTTTGCTGTTAATTTTTGTGAACTGGTAAAACTAAAGGCATCAATATAACCAGCAGCAGAAAAAATATGGCGGCTGTGAAAGATAATGAAATCCAATGTGATTATTCTGGTTTATTAACTGTTAATTTGTTTTTTGTTACAGAAATGAGAGGACAGTTCCTTTATCACTTCTCTCATAACATTATTTGATGAATGCTAAGGTTAATTGTTATATAACCACTTTCTTTACAGAATTTATTGTCTGTATCATTGAAACTGGAAACAGTAGAAAAAAAGTTGGAAGAAAAGAGTAATGAACTGGCCAAGATTCCAGAAGATCGTCTTGCTCTACGTAAAGATGAAATTCATAAACTGAATCAAGCTCGAGAGAAATATCAGAAACAAAGGTCTATCATTGATGGAAAGTTACATGAAGGTGCTGTTCTCTCTGCTGATGATGAAAGAAGGTTTGTTTACATCCAAAATTTACTCAGAAATATTCTTTAACTCTTTCAACATGAGAGACTGCATTTCCGGTCCAGCAGCATGATACGTCATAATTTCATTAAGTAGGATGGCTACTAAGTGAATGTGTGTGGTAGAGCAATTAATATTTTCAACATGCAGCCTCCAAGCTGCACGTTGAAAATATTAATTGCTCTACCCCCAAATAATGGATATAGACTCTTACAATTTCTGCCATTAAACTGGCATTGCAAGATACCACCAGTGTTCAAAGCGTTAAGATACAGTGTTTTCCCATTTATTGTATACTTTTAATAGAATAACCCTGTCAATTGCATAATTGTCATACACAGAATCATTTCCCATACATTTCATACAAATTTGACATTTACAACTAGGTTATAAACAATTATTTCAGCGATCATTGAATTATCCTTCTCCACAGACCTTTTTGGCCTCTGCTCATTATTTTACAGAGCTTTATGTGCTCTGTCAAATAATATATAATAGAAAAGAGGTTCAATTTTTAACCAGAATTAAAAAATAAGAAATTTGATGAAAGTAAACTAATAATGAATTGACAAGTAATTTTACCCCTCTGCATACTAATGTCGACATTTCTGAATTTCAAGCCTCAAATTTGTCTCATAATGCAACTGGGAATTTAACAAATTCAATCTTGTTTGAACTCTGTATAACAAGTTTGAACTTGTTAAATATCTAGTTACATTATGTGAAAAAATTTTCTGCTTTAAATTTTGGTATGATATCAATGTGCAGTGAGTTA
Organism: Pictodentalium vernedei; assembly: GCA_031216915.1. NCBI lineage: Eukaryota > Metazoa > Mollusca > Scaphopoda > Dentaliida > Dentaliidae > Pictodentalium > Pictodentalium vernedei. Next base: position 321,206,027 of record CM062289.1, read on the forward strand.
AAAAGTATGATTTGGAGGCTTTCATCTCTGCTTCATGCTCCTTTCTCACGAGCCTTTCACAACAGGATCATCTTTATTGTCATCGGTATAATAAGCCCAAAATGTAAATTGGCAGGCAAAAAGATCAGGCTTTGGGCAGATTATATCTCCACAGAACAACTGCCTAACAGAAAGATAACAAATATTTGATTGCATCTGCCATTTCTTTCTAAAGTGATATTGGCTTCATTTGTTGTCTTTGGTCCAAAACTCAATTTGGCATAAATGATTTCAAAGCCATCCAAAATGATATGGAATAATTATAATCCATTTCTTTTGCTTCCAAAATGTTCTTTCATTCCTTAAATGAACTGCTTCATCAAATCTTATTCTTCCCAATCTCAGTGTCCCTTAATTCAGCATCCAAAGGTTTGATTCTACAAAGGAAATGTTTTTATCAATGTATTACAGACTGATTGAAATGGATGAGGCAATAGAGGCATTGGATGCAGCCATTGAATATAAAAATCAGGTGATACAAAGCAGACAGAAGGAAATTCGACATTCACAAATGTTAACACAGGTAACTTAAGTAAAGACAGTCAAGGTGTACCTTTCTGTGGACCATTCCGAATATATTCAGAATTCACCCGGCTTTGTCATGCTCAGTGCAATTACAGAATTTTATTCTCAAGGAAACATTCATTTGATGTCACAAGTTATTCAGAATAATCAGTGTTGTTCTTGCCGAGGAATTAAACGATGACACAGAAAAGTTGGTTGCATTATCGGCAGCTAACATGAATTATTTTGTGCAATTTTTGCATTTTAGGTGAAATTATGAAATAGTAAATAATAAATTGGTGTCATAATGTCATACAGTTTCATTCATGTAAATTCCCTGGTAATTTGGTGGTTGATAGTGAAAGTAAATTCGGCACTTAATTGTAGGCCTATATAGCAATGTGCAAAACATTTGGAAGCTTTAAAACTTGCAATAACCTTCAGCAATGTTTTATTTTATGGTAGAGTGAGATGTTGCTGATACAAATTGATCTCAACACCGACATGGAATTATAAAGATAGCCTCAATTTATTTTTTTTTTCCGTTTTTTGAAAAAAAAAGGGAGATATTAAATTTGGGGTGTCCTTCCGTCCTTCCATCCTTCCGTGTTTTTCGTTTCCAGACTCTAACTTTTCTTACAGTGACCGGATTTCAATGAAATTTGGGTAGTAGATCACTTTCATCAATTGTGGGTCCAAGTTAGAATATGGGCATTTTCCGTGCCTATTTAAGTAGGTTGCTGAAATTTGATTGGCTGACGGTTTCCAGACTCGAACTTTCCTTAATATCAACCAATTTCGATGAAATTTCATATATGGATTACTTTTATCAATACCTAGGTCAAGTTCGAATGTGGGAAATTTTGTACCGAAAATCTGTCCGTCTGCCTGTCCGTGTGCCCCATGCTTCAATGCACCTCGGACTATAAGCCGTATTTATGAACCGATCTTCAAGAAACTTCTTGGGTATCTTCATTATCATGGTGAGACCAGAATATGTGTTTTGGGGTTTGGTCTAAAATTCAAGATGGCCACCAGCGGCCATTTTGTTCCCAAATTGGATGTAATCATTTTTTTGTACAGAACTTCTTTATGAAAGTTCGGATTTGGATAAATTTTTGTATGAATGTTTAGTAACATGCAATACATCACATATAATACAGGTTTTGTTCTCGTGCAAAAATTATGCAAATTAGGGAAACATTGATTTATTCAATGCTACTACTAATACACAGTAAGTGCACACCTTCCGTGTTTTTCGTTTCCAGACTCTAACTTTCCTTACAGTCAGTCGATTTCGATGAAATTTGGGTAGTAGATCACTTTCATCAATTGTGGGTCCAAGTTCGAACATGGGCATTTTCCACGCGTATTTAATTAGGTTGCTTAAATTTGATTGGCTGATGGTTTCCAGACTCTAACTTTCCTTAGAGTCAACCGATTTCAATGAAATTTCATATATGGCTTACTTTTGTCATCAGTTTAATGTAATATGTCTTATCATACAGTCTTAATATTTAGTGATTTTCACAGTTATACTCCACATCACTTTACTTGCTTTGACAGTGATATCCGTGAAAATAAATCTGATAACCACTGTCTGAAGCACTGTCTGTTCTGTCTCTTCTAAATAACTTCCACTTGCAACTCAACTATATTCCACTGGATGCATTAATTCCCCTTGAAACTGCTGCCCAGCGGGAGACATGAATTCACTGAATTTGCTTGTTTATATAAAATTTGAGAGCCCAAGTATAGGCCTAAGTACCAGGATAAGGCGTCGCCTCACAGAAACTTTGATTGTGTATATATGTGGTGCCAACAGGAGCCATGGTTATGGCTTACTTCTTAACAGGTCAGTGGTGCCATGTGCATTCGGGTGCAGCAGAAGGTCCGGTCAAAATGGCAAGTGGCATAATTTAATCACCTACTGGATGAAAATTTTATGCTCGTGGCTGAGTTGTGCCATTGAACGGGAATTTTAAGAGTGTGAATGATTTCTCGTATGTGACAGCAGTAAAAGTCGCAACAAGAAACGGAGATAGGGGCGCGTGTTGGACACCAGTCTCAAAAAGACATCAGAGTTGCCTGACAGACCAGGTGGCTGTCAGATATTTGGGCCCAGTGTATAAAGTCGATAGAGCTGCATGGGGTTTGCCCCGAGTCCTGGTGTATTGAAGTGAATAGGCAGTAGCAATACAGTGTTATATGGTGTAAAGCATGATAAAGCCCATTTGGGTGGTGCAAAATCGTATCATCACGTTTGATTCAAAGAGGCACTATACTAGAATAACATCGCAAAAAAGCCATGAGCAAGAGCGGCGCTAGGATGAGTTGACGATTGTGCCTTGAGAATGTTCCAGTCATTGGTAGATGGAATGGTGTGTGTGTGTGGAAGGGACGGGGTTTTGGTGGGAGGGTGCACAGGGATATACATGGGCTTCTAACCCTTTACTGTACCAACACATTCCGCTCTACTACTTTACAAGGTCTGTAGTGCCCAGTCACATAAGCCTTGAAATCCCATTCTAATATCATATCCGATAGTTGTGAACCATGGGGGTTTTATTTACGCAGTCATGTGCGAAAGGTTAACAGTTGCACAGATGACGAAACTTGTAAATCCTTTTCTTAAGTTGCACAAGTGTAACATGAAGGGGGTAGGAGGCAGACAAAACACCCTCAACTCACCTTTATTTGCACCTTGGCATATTTTTATACTAATAACCAATGGCCCAGACTAGCTGGTGCAAACTCGATATTATCAAGGGCCAAACACAAATTTTGAACCCCCAATCCCCCAAATGTGCATACAATACCGAAAATTAAAAGTCCTATCTGGCCCTCCATACTTTACCATCTGCACATGCACAGTGGTCAGGAAGAGACCGGAATTGGCGCAAACATCATTCTTTGTTTGGCCCTAAAGTCAGTAACAATGAACTGACATCTGTGCTTTAAAATCTCCTTTTTTGAGGAGCCAGACACAAATCAGTGCAAGAATTGATGGATCCAAGGCTGTTAATGGATGATGGAAGTGAACAAAGGTGGTGTTAATTGTTAAGGGCTGTAACTTTATAATAATTGTAAAATTATTTCATGTTTCCCATTTTGGGACATACACCTGACGTCAATCTTTCTTGCTAATGATTATTCCACTATTTGTTAAGTATTCCTTCCCTATCCTTCCATGAACCCTTCCTGTTAAACTCCTAAGCGTTTTGGCTATTTTTTATTTAATTTTTTTATTAAATTTCTTCTGAGTTTAACGTGTATTACAGATTGTTTATTCTGTTTATCCCCATGGTTACATCCTCACCCTGGGGGTGTTAGGTCATTTTGGTCTTGCTATCCGATGTATCGTTTTTTCTTCGTATGAAGATCTAGCTTTACATCTGGTAGCATTCAGATCGGTTACTGACTTTGGGCCTTTTTGTGTGTCTGATGTCTTGTTTCTGTTTTTAGCTTAACTTGACATAGTCAAGATAAGCTATTGCCATCACGCGTGCGGAAGTCTTTTAGTCTGTGAGTCTGTGACGTCTGTTCACATTTTTCTTTAGCACGGGCTACACCCCGCAGTTCTTGTCTGATCGTCACGAAATTTCATATGCAGGTTTGGGGTCATGTCTAGATGAGAACGTCCCCAACCGGTATGGCTGCCCAAGCAGAAAACCATTAGCACAGTCTACAGGTCGTATTTATGAAGGGATTTCATTGTAACTTGGTAGGATACCTCTGTGTAATGCCTAGATGAGAACAGCCCCTTTTGGGCATGATCTATCAACCGTGATGGCTGCCCAAGCCCAAAACCCAAAAACTTTTAGCACAGTCTGCAGATGATGTTTAATGTGGAGGGATTTCATTGTAACTTGGTAGGATGACTCCTTATGATGTCTAGATGAGAATTTCCCCATTTGGGCATGATCTGCCAACCGTGACGACTGCCCGAGCCCAAAACCCCCAAAACTTTAGCTCAGTCTACAGGTCATATTTATTGAGGAATTTCATTGTAACTTGGTGGGTTGACTTCATACAATGTCTAGATGAGAAAGTCCCCTTTTGGACGTGATTGGGCAACTGTGACGGCTACAGGGGCCCGAAGCCCAAAAACCTTTAGCACAGTCTAGAGGTCAAATTTTTGAAGGGATTTCATTGTAACTTGGTAGGATGACTCCAAATAATGTCTAGATGAGAACGTCCCATTTTGATCGCAATCATGCAGCCTTGATGGGTGCTCGAGCACAAAAACCTTTAGCATAGACAAAAGGTCATATTTATGGAAAGATTTCATTGTAACCTGTTAGGTTGACTCCATATAATGCCTAGATGATGACATCCCCTTTTGGTCGTGATTGGTCAGTTGTGATGGCTACAAATGTCCGAAGCCAGAAAACCTTGAGCGCAGTCTACAGGTCATATTTATGAAGGGATTTCATTGTTGTAACTTCTTAGGATCACTCCAGATGAGATTGTCCCCTATGGTTGCGATCATTCAGCCATGATGGCTGCCCGAGCCCGAAGCCCGGAAAACCTTTAGCACAGTCGACAGGTCATATTTATGAAGGGATTTCATTGTAACTTGGTAGGTTAACTTCATATAATGTCTAGATGAGAACGTCCCCTTTTGGACATGATTGGGGAACTGTGACGGCTAAAGGTGCCCGAAGCCCGAAAACCTTTAGCACAGTCTACAGGTCATATTTATGAGGGGATTTCATTGTAACTTTGTAGGATGACTCCAAATAATGTCTAGATGAGAACGTCCCATTTTGATCGCGATCATTCAGCCTTGATGGGTGCCCAAGCCCAAAAACCTTAGCATAAGTAAAAGGTCATATTTATGGAAGGATTTCATTGTAACCTATTAGGTTGACTCCATATAATGCCTAGATGATGACATCCCCTTTTGGTCGTGATTGGTCAGCTGTGATGGCTTCAAGTGCCCAAAGCCCGAAAACCGTGAGCACAGTCTACAGGTCATATTTATGAAGGGATTTCATTGTAACTTCTTAGGATCCTTTCCAGATGATGCCCAGATGAGATTGTCCCCTTTGGTTGCGATCATTCAGCCATGATGGCTGCCCGAGCCCGAAGCCCAAAAACCTTAAGCACAGTCTACAGGTCATATTTATGAATGGATTTCATTGTAACTTGGTAGGTTAACTTCATATAATGTCTAGATGAGAACGTCCCCTTTTGGACATGATTGGGCAACTTTGACGGCTAAAGGTGCCCGAAGCCTGAAAACCTTTAGCACAGTTTACAGGTCATATTTATGAAGGGATTTCATTGTAACTTGGTAGGATGACTCCAAATAATGTCTAGATGAGAACGTCCCATTTTGGTCGTGATCATTCAGCCTTGATGGGTGCCCGAGCCCAAAAACCTTTAGCATAGGCAAAAGGTTATATTTATAGAAGGATTTCATTGTAACCTGTTAGGTTGACTCCATATAATGCCTAGATGATGACATCCCGTTTTGGTCGTGATTGGTCAACTGTGATGGCTACAGGTGCCCGAAGCCCGAAAACCTTGAGCACAGTCTACAGGTCATATTTATGAAGGGATTTCATTGTAACTTCATAGGATCACTCCAGATGATGCCCAGATGAGATAGTCCCCTTTGGTTGCGATCATTCAACCATGATGGCTGCCCGAGCCCGAAGCCTGAAAACCTTTAGCACAGTCTACATGTCATATTTATGAAGGGATTTCATTGTAACTTGGAAGGTTGACTTCATGTAATGTCTAGATGAGAACAGCCCCTTTTGGACACCATTTGGCAACTGTGTTGGCTACAGGGGCCCAAAGCCCGAAAATCTTTAGCACAGTCTACAGGTGATATTTATGAAGGGATTTCATTGTACCTTGGTAGGATGACTCTAAATAATGTCAAGATGAGAACGTCCCCTTTTGGTCACAATCATTCAGCCTTGATGGCTGCCCGAACCCAAAACCCCAAAACCTTTAGCATAGGCTATTGGTCATATTTATGGAAGGACTTCATTGTAACCCATAAGTTTGACTCCATGTAATGCCTAGATGATGACATCCCCTTTTGGTCGTGATTGGTCAACTGTGACGGCTTCAGGGGTCCGAAGCCCAAAAACCTTGAGCACAGTCTACAGGTCATATTTATGAAGGGATTTCATTGTAACCTTGTAGGATTACTCCAGATGAGAATGTCCCCTTTAGGTTGCGATCATTCAACCATGATGGCTGCCAGAGCCCAAAGCCCAAAAACCTTTAGCACAGTCTACAGGTCATATTTATTAAGGAATTTCATTGTAACTTGGTAGGTTGACTTCATATAATGTCTAGATGAGAACGTCCCCTTTGGACGCAATTGGGAAACTGACGGCTGCAGGGGCCCGAAGCCCGAAAACCTTTAGCACAGTCTACAGGCCATATTTATGAAGGCAGGGCTGGGAGGAGTTAACGTATTAACGCGTTAACGCATTAAAATATTTTAACTGAGTTAGAAAAAAATTAACACGTTAATAACGCGAGTCTTCAATATGAGTATTCCCATGGTTGCCTCTTACTTGGATGCGCGTTTCAAAAACTTATCATTTGTCAAACCACATGTGGCCGCATCAGTGAAGCGAATGGTGAGAGAAGAAGTCGGCAAACTGGCGACCAGTGAAACTGATGAAGTCAGTAATCCTTCTTCCTCGCAGGACGTTCAACCTCCACACATGAAACAAGCAAGAAAATCATTTCTTGAAGAACTGCTTGGATCGAACGACCAAGAATCATCTGCTGATGGAGTTGCTGAGTATGATAAGTTCCGGACTGCTCCTGTCACAGCCGACCCTTTGAAATGGTGGCAAGACCACGAAAGACTCCTTCCAAAAATGGCGGGATTTGCGAGAAGATACTTAGCTATTCCTGCTACGTCTGCATCGTCAGAGCGGCTGTTTTCGGCATATGGCCTGGTGTTCGAGCAAAGACGGTTGTCTTTGTCTAAAGACGTGGCTCGGACAATAATATTTATGCATGAGAATTCGGAGTGAGCGACTATCACTTAAGAGTATAGAACTTTTGAGCGCTCGAAGCACGCACTCATCGAACTTTGCCGGAGTCCGGAGTTTTTCCAGTATTTCAAAGAACGCGAAGAACACTGTTCATGAGTTACTAGTCATTTATTTTTTCATTAAAACATGTAACATCATGTTACGTTGAACAATTCTCGATATTACTCATTATATGTACAAAAGACCACAGTTAACGTTTTATTAACGCGTTAACGCGCTATTTCGTTAACGCGTTAACTACGTTAAGAAAATTTTAACTCCTCCCAGCCCTGTATGAAGGGATTTTAATGTAACTTGATAGGATGACTCGTTTTGGAATAATTTCACTGTAACTTGGTAACTTTTGTTGATATACGTTAACTGTGAGGGCCACATACATTAACTGTGAGGTCATATTAACCCACCCCTCAGCTCTTTAGTACACCTCATATTATTTTTATCATAAACATAGCATACACGGAACAGAAATGAACATATTCCCAATTATCACAATTCTTGTCTTATTTCATAATCCTTTCATAAACATTGAACATTATCCTTTTCATCAAACACAACACACAAGTTAAGCTACAGTGTCATTGACACTTTCGTTTTCCTTTGACGTTGTTTACATTGGCTACGTCTTTAAATATATGTGGTACTTAGTATAATATTACTGTAGGATACATTGATTATGATTCCGGTAGTGTAGCTCATAAAATGTGGATTTTGTCCACACTTAGGCTCTATCGGGATGCCCTTGGGCTCATCATGTTCCCTTTGGGAACTTAGGCTTTTTCCCAAAAATTTTTTTTAAATTTTTGGTTTGATTTTCGAGTTTAGTTTTGATTGCTATTATTCATGTATCTTTATTATATTTTTTATTGTGGAGTTTGTGGGAGTGCTATCGACTTTGTTTTTTGATTGAATTATGAGCTTATTGGTCTTAATGCAAGGTGGGGAAGTTGACCTCGGATTTGCATGCTTGTTGCCTTGCCTGTAGTTGATGCACTCCTACGGATTCTTGTCCTACTTGTGTACATTGGGATGACAGTGTGGAGACGGGTGGCATGGGACGTTGTTGGTGGTGAGGTTCCTATGCCGGAACTCTCACCACAAGATAATTCAAGTTTTATAGTTTCTATTTACAGAGGAACAAGAATATGGTGATGGTATTGTGACATCCATCCAAAGTGTGCTACCGTCGTCGCGCTCTGATTAGCAAATAGAGCTTGCTGAAAGGTGCTCATGAACATAAGCAGGGGATAAGGCCTCCAGTTAGTGTTCTTAATCCCTTGAAAGCAACTAGCTCACCCGATGAAGCGGTTACTCCGTCCATGGGAGCCATGACACCGGGTATGTCCATTGCGGTTGAAGGAAGTGTAGATTTGGGTAGAGTGAGCACCTCAAAATCAAACGCTCACCCAGCGATGACAGAAATAGGGAGGAAGTTCAGCAAGTTTCTTTTAGGGAGGCTTGGTGAGGTCTAACAAGGCCGGGAGCAGGAGAGGCCCATCTCTAACCCAACAACATTTGGGGCCAAATGTTGTTTTGAGAAACTTGCACCAGCTGGAGCATATGTCCACACTTGCCGCTCAGGATGCTCCGTCTAGACTGCAGCAGGCCTCGGCTACAGGTACGGCTTTCTTTACCAAGCACACATGACTGCATGCTAGCTACCTGACTTCAGATATCCAGCCAGCTGCGCGAAGACATAGTCAGTCTTCGCCCGAGAAGTCGGACCATCCGGTAGCTAGCGATCCGAGGCTTCCATCATCAGGACGTTAGGAGAAGAGATCTATCTCCGGATCTTCATCCCAGGAGTGGCAAGCAGTGAAAATACAGTAGTCCGCTGCTCCTCAAGCCTCGGTAATGGACTTGCTGTAGCAGATTGCGAAGCTGATCGCAGCATCCCAGCAAGTGCAAGAGCAGACTCCGATGGTGAGCTGTCGGATGGTGCTGGGTCGGTCCAGTCATCTGCACATGCAGATGCGATGGACCAAATGTCATAGCTGAATCAGTCGGATGATGATTGGGACAAGGAAGAGGATTATCCTTGCCTTTCGGAACAGGATATGGTAGCAATGAATTTTATTTATCAAATACTATACTGACTTTGTTCCACCTGAACAGCAAGCTGCGACTACTAGAGAGAAACCGCTGTCGTCTCTAGAAGCAGATTTCGTGTGGAGGAAAGAGGATGTTCTTCCCTTCCTGAAACAGTCTCGACGACACCATATTCAACCTGTTTAGTGCTAAGAGGAAAACGGCTTCTTATTGACATCTTCCATAAATATACCGTTCCTTGGACCATGTTTATTTAAAACAGTTGGAGAAGATGTCCAGAGAGCTCCTCTACGTTTAGATGAGCAGGCCGGGGATGTAGATATGTTCCAACCTGCATCATTCAGTATATGCTTGGAAGTGATGGAATATGCTATTTCATCCAATAGAGTGAATCTGGACACGATGTCCTACGCAGATCACCTCACCAGAGCTATGGTGCAACGTCTTAATGGGAAAGAATTTGAGGACGTTTATTCCTCGCTTAGAGTTCTTTCCAGGGCAGTCAGGTATGCCACGTACAACTCCGCTCTGACAGTGGCAAATTGGGAGTTGATCAGATGTGATGCTGCCCTTGCGTCATCGTCACTTATAGATGACAAGGTGAAAAGCTCTCTCCGAGTTGCTCCAGTTTCCGGATATACTTTATTTGATAACAAGCTTTCATTAATCTGTGAACAGGCTACAAGAAAGCTTCCAGTACATTGCTACTGAAGTCTGCGTCTCAACAACATGCTTCAGCAGACTGGGGTAAGCGAGGCTGTTCCACTTCAAAATCAACTAAGGGAACTCCTCGCGAGGGTACAAGAAACCCTCTTATAATTACTCCGAAGGTCATCAGAATAGCGACTTGGGAAAGGGGTGCAGGTCTGATACAGACTATAGGTCAGATGCCCCTAAGCCGACGGCACGAAATTCTTCGCGTGGAGGATGTGGTTTCTCCTTCCGTAAGCCTTGTAAGTTGTACAGGTGATGAATAAGACTTCTGTTGCTTACCAGTTGACAGAAGGTAATCAAACTTGGTGAGAAACTGGATTTAAATCACGGAAGATCAGTAGGTAAAAGTGTTGTCTCGGAAGGCCTGCGGCTGTGATTCCGAACAAAAACTCCTCACTTTCAAGATGTTTGCATTGGACAAATCTTCCGGCTGATCCTTTCAAAAGAGAGTCACTCCTAGTGGAGGTACAGGCTCTCTTATTGAAGGAAGCAATAGAGGTTGTCGAGAATAGACTTCTGTTGCTTTCCACTGAGCGGAAGGTTATCAATCTCGCAAAAAAGTGGATGAAAATTGCGGAAGATCAGTGGATGAGAATGTAGTCTCGGCAGGCCTGCGGCTATCAGTCCGAGCAAAGCTCCACTTACAATAAGTATGTGTTGGACAAATCTTCAGGCAAATTCTTCCAAGAGAGTCTCTCCTTGTGGAGATACAGGCTCTCCTATTGAAGAAAAGGAATAGAGGTCCTCGCAATATTCTCTAGGTTTTTTCGAATCACCTGTTTCTTGTCCTGAAGCCGGACAGATAGTGCATAGATAGGCTAAGACAGCTGTCTTGTTTGGAATAGAGCCGTTAGAGGGAATAGGTATGTCTTTTCCCTCTCGCTGTTGTATTCCTTGGGGTCAAGACATTTAAGGTCATTGTTGACGCCATAGTAGCCTTATGTACTGTTACAGCGGTCTTTTCTTAGCGGCTAGTGTTGTAAGTCTCCATTTACTGAGCTTTCAAAGGCTGCAAGTGACACAGATATGTCTTCAAGTAGATGAAGACTCATAACTGCATAGCTACCTTGAGATTACTGTCTCTGGGAATTAATGCCATGAGAATAGCGGCTTTTTATTCCCTACAATGCACGACGATGGTTGTAAGTCTCCGTTAGTGAGCTTTAAAAGTTGCTAGTTACACCGAGATATTTGTCTTCTCAGAGAGGAAGACTTTTAGCTACATTAGCTAGGCTCTGACCGCTGTCTTTTGGGAACAAAACTGATAAAGTTACAGTGCTTTTCGGTTTGTTTTCCTAGGTGTCATAGACTTGAATTTTATTGTTTACACCATAGTAGCCTAGCGAAAATCATGAGCGAGATTTTTTCAGTAATTATGCAGTGACATAACTGAATTTATTATCTCTTGGGAGTGTCTCTGGAAATTTAGGGCTATTAAAATAGCAGCTCTTCATTCCCTACCTTGCACGACGATAGTTGTAAGTCTCCATTCAGTGAGCCTTCAAGGTTGCAACTTACACCGATATATCTGTCTTCACAGAGATGAAGACATAAGCTACGGCAAGCATTGTAAGTCTCCTTAGTGAGCTTCTAAGGCCGCAGTTATCAGCCTTTTATTGTCTTCACATATAGGAAGAACTTTTGCTGCTTCAGCTAGGCTGTGTTTGTTGTCCTATAGGATATGATACCATATGTTAGAGGAGGTTATTCTCTTCCTACTGGTATGGTTTGATGTTAGTTATATGAGGCGATGACCTCTATTGATGATGCCATATTTATCTAGTGTGATTATGTCAATACGCTGTATTTGTTCATCGCATCCCTCTCCATCCTTAGTGGTATTATGGAGTTGGTCAGATGTGAGGGAGCCTGGCGCTTCCTATACTATTTGATGACTAACACAGGAGCGATTCAAGTAATGCGGGTGAGGGAGAGGTTCAGTATGAATTTTTCGTCAACCCTCTCCCCCAATACCCCCCCCCCCCCCCCCCCCCCCCCCACCACCAATGTGTTAAGAGGCGATTACAGGGCAAGACGTAGTTTTCTTCCTGTAAGCCTCATATGCATTAAAGTATATACATGCCTTTCATGGCTTCTCAATTGGCGGCTGGGTCTGGCTCTAACAGGGACCTCATGAGCACATCCACTTTTTAGTTGGTTTGCTTCCTGTGGTTGTTCGTTTGTATATCATATGCGAGCATATGATTCATTATCAATAAAATTGCTAGCCTTCGTGTACCTGTATGGCTGACATGTCAGTTATCTTGGCGACATTCTCTAATGTAGCAATTAGTCCACTCTGAAAAGTTTTGCTCAGAGTGGTCTGGCCTTTTCTTACGACATATTGAGTTTATTACTCAGTTAACTGCATATTAACGTTGTATTGTTCATTCAGATTCCTGGTTACCCTTGTATCACTCAGTCATACCGTGGATAAGGCTGTATTCAGATGAGTACATGCAGGATTTCATTGCTCGTGTGCATATCTGTGTATTTATTAGGCAAACGCATTATTGTACACATTATATAAATTCTTGCTCTGCTTATAGGGCTCATGAGAATTTTGGGGCTATTTGGATCAGTTATGGAACTGCCAACAGACCATCTATGCATATGTTCTCCATTTTTGGCATCATTATTCGGAGTAGTATATTCTTTCAATGGTTGTTGCGGATCTAGGAAAAATGAATTATTAAGGGGACAGTCCTTGAGAAGTCTGTTAATCCTAACTCGTTCCATGTTCTAAATCCAGGTTTCTTGAAGATACAGTACACATTCTCGTATATTCGAACGGTTCATTGGAGTGTTATTGTTCGTATCAATTGTACACATGAACGGGGTCGCCTGTAGGTTGCCTTAGAAGTGTGTTTGCTCTTCAGATACTTTTCATTGATATTCAGTTGCACAAGTGTATGGTCGTACACTTTATATCACCGGTTTTCATCCTATCTACATATTCCGACTCTGGTATACGTTAGAAGCAGGCTCTGTTAATTACCTTATCTTCTGAAGTGGCATTAAGCACCAATAATTATTGACAGGGTGCTTATTGGGCGAATATATTTGGATTATTTAGTATCGCTTTTCACTAATTCCAGAGCGCTCCCCTCTTTGTTTTGAAGAATATTCCTTCAAAAAAAAGTGGGGGGGGATTTTTCTTCATCTCATTCAGCTTGATAAGTCTGTAACTATGGGTGAAGCTGTTCTGTCTGTAGATTATTACTGATCCTTGATACAGCTTTATTATTTATATATGGCGTATGTTTGTGGGGGTTGATCTCTCACTCTCAAATACACCATCATAATTTACGGGACATAGTCCAGACTAGCCTTAAACTGGGGGCTTGTTACACACATTTAGCATAATCTTTCATGCTAAGATTACGAAATTACTTGGATTGGCTCCTTATTTATGATATGTCTTCTCTATTATTGTATAGAGAGACATGCATGTAATTCCTTTTAAATTTAATTTCCTTTCATCTTGGAATGCAGGCTTAGGAGCTATATTTGGTTTGCTAATTCTTAAGTCCTAGGCCCTCTGCCTGTTTATGATTCAGCTAGTCTGGGCCATTGGTTATTAGTATAAAAATATGATAAATTTAAAGTAATTTGTATATTTTTTATACTTACCACTGGCCCCGACGGGGTTGGCCCTCCCATGATTGGGCACTCATGCCTCCCCACTGAGTTATTATTAGTACGCTCATCTACAAAGAATGATGTTGGCGCTAATTCTGGTCTCTTCCTGACCACTGCGCATGCGCAGATGGTAAAGTATGGAGGGCCAGGACTTTTAATTTTTTAGTATTGTATGCAAATTTTGAGGATTTGGGGGTTCAAAATTTGGGTTTGGCCCTTGATAATATCGAGTTTGCACCAGCTAGCCAGCCTGGGCTATTGGTAAGTATAAAAAATATACGAATTACTTTAAATTTATCATTTTTTGAAAGTATCATCTGCTGTTTATATTAGGTAAAGGGAATTAGGTATGGTGGAATTAATGTCCTTGCTTAAATACATATTATTTGCCCTTGTTTCACATTCGGATGTTAGATTATTTCCATCCAACATGTTTGCTATTCTAGCTCCACCATGAGTTGTTGAATTAAAATAATTTTTGGCATGCTTCTACAAAATGATAGGGAAACAGATCCAATGGTGGAATTAATGCCCACACTTAAATACATTCTGTTATTTGTCCTTGTTTCACATAGGGTATTACCAAAAATATGTCAGGCCAACAGGTTAAGTATTCCAAAAGAATTGTCACACCTTACTACCTCAGCATGGGGGAAAAATAGTTCATTGCAAGATGGATGCCCTAGGTGGAATATATTATTTCCCTTTGACTAATTTAAGCGTTTCGCAAAACATCTGTCCATCCAACATGTTTGCTGCTCTAGTTCTGCCACTATTTGTTGCATTCAAATAATTTTTGGCACGCTTGTACCTGGGGGAACAGATTCAATGGTGGAATTAATTCCCTTGCTTAAATACATACAGAGTTATTTGCCCTTGCTATTGCACGTAGGGTATTACAAAAAATATGTCTCTCCAACATGTTTAGTACTCCAGCAGTGTCACTTTTTCTTGGATTGAAGTGAATTCTCTCACCATTCTACTTTGGCATGGAGAAACATTTTTCATGACCTATTTCATCACAAGATGGATATTTTTATACAACAACCAATGGCCCAGACTTAGCTGGTGCTAACTCAAAAATATCCAGGGCCAAACACAAATTTTGCCCCCCAAATCCCCCAAATTTGCATGCAAAACCGTAAAGATTATGTCCTAACTGGTCCTCCATACTTTTGTGAACTGCCCATGTGAAGACACCGAGATTGCTGCCAACCTTCATTCTTTGTTTGGCCCTTCTGTCAGTAACAACAAACTGACATCTGTGCTTTTAAATCTCAGTTTTAATGATGCCAGACACAAATCAATGGTGAATTTGGTGGATCCAGGGACACAGTTGGATGATGGAAGGAAGAAACGGTGGTTTGAAACGTTCAGGGCTGTAACTTAATAATTTTTACAAAAATTATTTCATGTTTCCCAATTTCGGGACATGGGCCTGATGTCATCATTCTTGCTAATGATTTTTCCACTGTTTGTTGTGTTCCTTCCCTATCCTTCCTTGAAGCCCCCCAGTTAAACTCCCAAGCTTTTTGGCTTGTTTTATTGATTTTTTTTTATAAATTTCTTGGGAGTTTGACATGTTACACAGTTTTATATTTTTATACTGTGTGTCAAACACAAATTTTGCCCCCCCCCCCCCCCCCCCCCCCCGTCCCCCAAATTTGCATCAAAAACCGAAATTCAATGTCCTATATGGTCCTCCATACTTTCTATCCACTGCGCAGTGTCAAAGAGCTCTCGAAATTGGCGCAAATGTTATTCTTTGTTTGGCCCTAAAATCAGTAACATGTCACTGATATTTGTGCTTGTAAATCTCAGTTTAAATGATGCCAGACACATAATTATGAAAGAAATGGTGGATCTAAGGATGAAATAAGAGGATGAGAGGAGAAACAGTGGCAGAATGTGTTCAGGGCTGTAACTTATAATTTTTTTTACGAAATTATTTCATGTTCCCTAATTTCGGGGCATGAGCCTTATGTTGTCATTCTGGCCATTGTTTGTTCAGTGTTTCCTCTCTCCCTTTCCTTAATAACCCCCTTGCTATTCTCCCATGCTTTTGGCATAATTTTGTAATTCTTTCTTACTAAAAGTTCTTGGGAGTTTTGGCTTGGTTACAGAATGATTATTCTGTTGTTTCCCCGTGTTTACGTCCTCACCCTTGGATGTTTAGGTGTTGTTATCTGCATCTACCATCTGATGTACTGCAATTTCTTCTCTGGAAGCCTCTGCTTTACATCGGATAGTGTTTAAATTGGTTACTGATTTTGGGCCATGGTTTCAGTGCCTGGAGTCATGTTTCTGGTCTCTGTACACTTTTGCTTATGTTGACAACGGTTACTTCTGATAGTGATTACTTGTCTTCTATTAGTTCTACTCATAGCCAGATACATTAATATTGTCCGGAAGTGTTGCATTCATTTTGAAAAATGTTTTAAAATATTTTGTCCACACTTAGGCTTTTTGGGATCCATTTGGGCTCATTGTTCCCATTGGGAACTTGGGCTCTTCTGAAAATTTTTCAAAAAATTTTTTTGGGGGAAATTATTTTTTCGAAATGTTATAATGGATTATATTATATTATGTATCTTTGTTTCAAGGGTTAGTGCGAGTACTATGACTTTATATTTTTTCATGATGAAAAAATATTGTTGAATTGTTATGCGAGGAAATCTTCCTCTGATTCTCATGTTCATTGTGTTTCTTGTAGTCAATGAACTCGCACTAATTCTTGCTCAGTGTTGCTAATTGGAATGACAACGTTGGAGACGTGTGTCACAGTATATTGTTAGCGGTGAGGGGTCCATACCGGTCCTCTTTCTGCAAGGTCACTCTAGTTTATCAGTCTCTTTTCCAGAAGAACAAGAACAGGGTGATGTTTCCGTGATGTCTTCAACAAGTGTGTCTCCGTCGTTGCAGTGTTAGGGCTAGCGGCTAAGTGCTCATGGAAATACGACAATTGCCGAAGAGGTCCCTAGTAGGATCGAAGGCATTGATCGTCCGCTAGTCGGCCCGGTGTAGCGACCATTCATCGAATGGCTCGGCAGCCGGGTTCGTCCTTTGCGGTCCAGGGAAGCAGTTTGGCTGATGCAAGCACTATAAACATTGAACGTGCACACCCAACGACAACAGATCCGAGGATAGTACGGAGGAAGCCTGTCAGTCCGGTAGCTAGCTCGTCCAGGTCTATCCGGACTGCGAGCGAGAGAGGCCCCCTCTCTCTTACAGCAACATCTGCGCCTCAATGTTGTATGTTCGTTCGTTAGTCGGAGCATACGTCCACTCCTCCTGCTCGGGACGCTCCGTCGCATAGACAGTCCGATGCAGCTGTTCTATTGGCTTCCTCATCCTCATGTCAGCACACACAACCGCACCTTGGCTATGTGACCACAGATTTCCAGGGGACGTTCACATATTATATAAATGCAGGAATGAACGTCCCTGGAGCTCCTGCGCCGCCGACCAGGGAATCCACGTCAACCAGGTCACTCCATCCGTTAGCCGAGGACACGAGGCCTTTCCAGTTGGGACTTTCGCATATTATATAAATGCAGGAATGAACGTCCCTGGAGCTTCCAGCGACTAATTACGTAAGACCACGGCTCCACAGGCCTCCGTGACGGACTAGCTATCGCAGATAGCTCAATTCATCGCAGCATCCCCGCAGTTATCAGAAACTTTTTCAATAAAGAACTATCTGAGCATGCCGTTAAGATTTCTACAATCTATATTAGATTACTAAGAAAGCTCCGGATTCTCTGCATTATTCCACTTTGAATAAGTCGGACTCAGCAGGGAGGAGTAAGGCATGTTCTTCGGGGGCGAATACGTCCAAAGGAAGTTCCTATAGAGGATCAAAGCCTCTACGTCTTACTCCGGAGACCGTCAGAGTAGCGACTCACATAGGGGTCGTAATGCTGGCCGGAGATATCGTGTCAGATGCCCCTAGGTCGACTGGGCGAGGTGCGGGTCGTGGAGGATCTGTTTTCTCCTTCTGCAATCCTCGCAGGACCAGGAGGTGATTCCACGTCGACCAGGTCACGACATCTGCTAGCCAAGGGCACGAGGCCTTTCCAGTTGGGACGTTCGCATATTATATAAATGCAGGAATTAACATCCCTGGAGCTTCCAGCGGCTAATTACGTAAGACCACGGCTCCACAGGCCTCCGTGACGGACTAGCTATCGCAGATAGCTTCATTCATCGCAGCATCCCCGCAGTTATCAGAAACTTTTTCAATAAAAAACTATCTGAGCATGCTGGGTCGGTTCGCTCCCCTGCAGAGTCTGTAGGGACGACCAAGATTATTATGTGGTCCAGGCGGATGGTACAAGGGAATCAGCACGGCTGAAATTTTCCCTTTCTGAACAACTTAAGGTGCCGTAGATTTCATCCGGCATCACCTTTAGAAGTTGTTTCTCTGGACAAAAATGCTGCATTACCTGATAAGAAACTGTAAGCGTCACTGGACACAGACTTTTTCGGCTGGATTGGGGACACCGTCCCCGAGTCTCCGACCCAGTCCAGAAATGTCATAGACATTTGAACTTTTGAATGACGCTATATTCAAGCTACCCTCTAAGACTGGCAAATCCGGTTTCTTATCGCCAGCGCTATACAGCTACCTTTCATCAATGCTGGACATTAATTTGAAATGGCAGGACAAGGCGCACCGAGAGTTCCTCTGCGTTTGGACGACTAGGCTGCAGACCTGGAATGGTCATTGCTGGGGTCCATGTCTATGTACTCCAGAATACTGGAGAACACAATTTAGACGCATTTTCTCACGCAGATCACCTTACCAGAGCGTTATCACTACGTCTCGAAGAGAAAGAATTCCAGGATCTCCATCTTCCTTAAGAGTTCTTTTGAGGCCTATAGCATATTCTCTGTATAACTCCACCCTTTCAGTGGCAATATGGAGTTAGTCAGACATGATGCTGCCCTGGCTGCATCCACAAGAGTGGATAGTAGGGTGAAACAACTCTCTTCCAGTCGCTCCGGTCTCAGGAGAGCTTCTCTTCGCCGTTAAGATTTCTACAGTCTATATTAGATTACTAAGAAAGCTCCGGATTCTCTGCATTATTCCACTTTGAATAAGTCGGACTCAGCAGGGAGGAGTAAGGCATGTTCTTCGGGGGCGAATACGTCCAAAGGAAGTTCCTATAGAGGATCTAAGCCTCTACGTCTTACTCCGGAGACCGTCAGAGTAGCGACTCACATAGGGGTCGTAATGCTGGCCGGAGATATCGCGTCAGATGCCCCTAGGTCGACTGGGCGAGGTGCGGGTCGTGGAGGATCTGTTTTCTCCTTCTGCAATCCTCGCAGGACCAGGAGGTGATTCCACGTCGACCAGGTCACGACATCTGCTAGCCAAGGACACGAGGCCTTTCCAGTTGGGACGTTCGCATATTATATAAATGCAGGAATTAACATCCCTGGAGCTTCCAGCGGCTAATTACGTAAGACCACGGCTCCACAGGCCTCCGTGACGGACTTGCTATTGCAGATAGCTCAATTCATCACAGCATCCCAGCAGCTATCAGAAACTTTTTCAGTAAAGAACTATCTGAGCAAGCTGGGTCGATTCGTTCCCCTGCAGAGTCAGTAAGGGACGACCAAAATTTTTATGTGGTCCAGGCGGATGGTAAAAGAGAATCAGCACAGCTGAAATTTTTCCTTTCCGAACAACTTAAGGTGGTCATAGATTTCATCCGGCATCACCTTTTAGAAGTTGTTTCTCTGAACAAAAATGCTGTGTTACCTGATAAGAAACTGAAAGCGTCACTGGACACAGACTTTTTCGGCCGGATTAAGGACACCGTCCCTCAGTTTCCGATCCAGTCCAGAAATGTCATGGACATTTGAACTTTTGATTGATGCTATATTCAAGCTAGCTTCAAAGACTGGCAAATTAGGTTTCTTATCGCCTAGCGCTATTCAGCGGCCATTCATCAATGCAAGACATAATTTGGAAACGGCAGGTCTAGGCGAGAGTTCCTCTGCGTTTGGATGACTAGGCTGAAGACCTGGAATTGTCATTGCCGGCGTCCATGTCTATTACTCCAGTATACTGGAGACAACAATATTGTCTAATAGAATTTAGACGCATTATCTCATGCACATCACCTTTCCAAGAAGAACTTGGACGGCATTCTTCAGGGTTACGGCAGCAAGTTAATGCTTCAGATCGATGTTCTGAGTCTGCTTCAATTGCTCCGACATCTCAGTTTCTTAGTAAAGGAGAAGAAGTCAGATCTAGTGTCGTCCTATTCATTCACCCATGTGGGAATGAGCTTAGAGGCGCACAACAATCTCATTCGTTTGCCATTAACCAGAGCGATTTTAGTCAGTTGTTACGCTCGCTTTTGCCTTCACTCAGATGTAGTAACAGCGAGAGAATTCATTAGACTGACAGGTTTGTGTGTACCTGCTGCAAATATTATTCCGGTGAAGCGGATACGCACTTGTCCACTCCACAGATATTTTATCTCAGAATTGGAGTGTGAAGACTCATTTGCTCGAATCGAACATTGTCTTGTCGAATCAAGTGAACAAGGGTTTCAGACTTGGGTAGATTTTCAGTGATTAACTCAGAGAGTACCTCTGCATCTGCCGGATCCGAGTTTAACGATAATGACGGATGCGAGTCAAACAGGTTGTGGCGCAACTCTTGAGCCCAATAGATTCAGGTTGCCATGGTCTTTAGGATCCGCAGTTCCTAACAAGTACATAAACATCAAGAGATGATGTCAATATGGCTTGCGCTACGTCAATGAATGAACATTCTTCAGAGTTCGCATGTTCAAATTTTGTCCGACAAGTCGACAGTAGTAGCAGCGTATATTCGGAACCTGGGAGGCACTCATTCCATTCTGTTATTCAATTTAACGGAAAGAAGCCTTCTGTTTATCCTAGAGCATCAAGTTCTTCTATCGGTCCGTCATATTCCGGGTCGTCTGAATGTTCTAGCGGACTCCCTTTCGCGGAGAGGTCGTTTGTTGTCGTCAGAATGGACTCTCAACAACGATTTTTCAGATTTGCTACTAATGGGATTGTCCAAGGGTAGACTTTTTTGCGACGCATCTCAACTATCAGTTGCAGATGTATGTGTCGCCGTGTCCAGATCCTCGAGCGTTTGAAGTAGATGCTCTTGCGATCTCTTGGGACGGTATGATAGGATACGCATATCCTCCAGCGCCATTGATTCTGCACATATTGCTTAAGATAAAGCAATCTCACTGCAAATTCTGTTGGTAGCATCTCTGTCACCCCAGAGACCATGGATAAATCTTTTCAGGTGTCTGCTGTGGGACATGCTGCGGAAGCTTCCTCCACGAGAGGTTCTTCTTTCGCAGGGGAAATCGCGCACACTGCATCACAACCTGTAAGGTCTCAACCTTCACGTATTTTCGTTGTGCGGTCCTTCTTGCACGGCAAGCAATTTACAGGACGAGCAGTGGACACAATTTCTAACTGTAGGAGGACCTCCTCTTCGCTAAATTATACTGCTAAGTGGAAGGTTTTCTCACAGTGAGGTAGGGATCATTCTGTTGATACCTATGCACATCATGATAGTTTACAGATTGGATCTAATGTCTCTTTATCTAAGTTACGGAAAACTTTTCGATAAATAGACTTAGAACCCTTAGATTAATTCCTAAGTGGAATTTAGCTTTGGTTCTTCTTAAGCTTAAAGAAGCGCCATTTGAGCCCCTTGATACAATGGACTTCAAATTCTTATGTTATAAGACAGCTTTCTCTTAGCCTTCTCTTCGGCTAGAAGAGTTAGTGAGCTTCAGGCTCTATCTGTTGATGATTCTCACTTTCGTAGTGTATCTATTGTTATTAAGGCTCTTCCGTCTTCAGACGGGCATAGGCCTTTAATCTGTCCTGTTAGAGCTATATGTTTTTTACAAACGTAGATCTGAGTTTATCAGAAAGGAACGTAACGTCTCTTTCAGTCCCTGCTGCCTAATAATAGGGACATTACGGTCCATTCTATTGCAAGGTGGATTCAATTAACTATCCGTACTGCTTATGAAAAATTATCTTCAACTCAGCAGTCTGTGCTTAAGATTTCAGCGCATGAAGTATCTGTTCCGGCAGCGTATCTGTCCTGCTGCCCTCTTTGCTCTGGGATATTTGACCCTGGGCTAGGGAAAAGGAGAGGGGGGGGGGGGGGGGATGGTGTTCCGTTATATCACCTGCTTTATAGGGAAATGTAAGGGAATACCTCCTCTGGAGTCGGTAATTCCGAGTCGGTGCTGGGATGGTTTTAAAGTGTAGAGCTAATTCATGTAATATTTTAAAAGTGTAGCTCGGAGGGAAACATTTGTATATGTCACGGATCATACGAGCGCTAATATAGAATTCTCGAACACTTTTTAATGAGTATAAAGAGTCTCATTATCTGGACTATCTTTAATTATTGGCTTTCCTTTAATAAGATTAGTATAAGGGATTATACTGGATGTTAACAGAGATCATTGATGATTATTGTGCTCAATTACGGAATGGTATTGTGTCTTTCTTTTTTGATACAAACAAGAAAGATACATATAAAACCTGTGCTCCTCTTCTCCTTGAGGGGATAATTCTGTTTTCATGTAATTGAGTCTATTGGATTTTCTTATATTTCCTAGGCCTTCCAGCCATTTTTCTATTCAGCTAAGTTTGAATCATTGGTACAGTATAAAAATGTTACAAAATTTATAGTAATTTATATATTTTTTATACTTACCAATGACCCAGACGGGTATGGCCCTCCCATGAGTTGGGAACTCATACCTCCCCGCTGATTACATAACGCTTTCCAGGAACTGGTTGTAAGAATGACATTTGCGCCAATTTCGAGAGCTCCTTGACACTGCGCATGCACAGTGAATAGAAAGTATGGAGGACCATATAGGACATTGAATTTTGGTTTTTGATGCAAATTTTGGGGATTGGGGGGCAAAATTTGTGTTTGGCCCTATAATTTAAGGAGTTAGCACCAGCTAAGTCTGGGTCATTGGTAAGTATAAAAAATATATAAATTACTATAAATTTTTTAACATCCCCATGGTTACTTCCTCACCCTAGGGGTGTTTAGGCATTTTTGGTCATGCATCATACATCCGATGTATCGTTTTTTCTTCTGATGAAGATCTTGCTTTACATCGGATAGTTCAAAATCTGTTACTGACTTCAGGCCTTTTTATTCAGTGCCTGAAGTCTTGTTTCAGGTTTTTATTCTGACGTTGTTTACATTGACAACGTTCGATTATATATGTAGTTTCCTATTTATTATCATGGTAGGACTGTTGTAAGATACATTAAATATTCCGGTAGTGTAGCAATTAATTTTTTGGATAATAAAAAAAATTTTGTCCACACTTAGGCTCTATTGGGATACATTTGGGCCCATTGTTCCCTTTGGGGACTTGGGCTCCTGTCAAAAATTTTTGCGAATATTTTTTTTTTTGTAAATTATTTTTCGATTTATATTTTGAATGTTATTTATTATGTATCTTTTTCATATATTTATTGTGGAGTTGGTGCGAGTACTATCAACTTTATTTTGATTCAGTATGAAAGCTTATTGTTCAAAATGCAAGGCGAGGAAGTCTTCCTCTGATTTACATGCTGGTTGCCTTGCATATAGTTGATGTACTCCCACTAATTCTTGCTCAACATGTGTTGGATGGGATGACAAACGTTGGAGACGGGTGTCACGGTTCGTTGTTTGAGGCGATAGTCCACTGCCGGTCCTCTCGCCTAATTCTTGCTCAACATGTGTCGGATGGGATGACAAACACTGGAGACGGGTGTCACGGTACGTTGTTAGCGGCGAGATGCCAATGCAGGTCCTCTCGCCACAAGTCAATCTAGTTTCTCAGTTTCTATTTCAGAGGAACAAGAACAGAGTGATGTTTACGTGACGCCTAGAGAGAGTGTGCGGCCGTCATCGCATTCAGATGTTCAAGCAGAGCTAGCAGCAAAGGTGTTCATGAACATTAGACAGGGCAAAAAACCACGGGTCGGTGGTTTCAGTCCCTTGTCGCCAGTTAGCTCGACCGGTGAAGCGATTACTCCATCCATGGGTACCGTGATACCGGGTGTGTCCATTGCAGTCAAAAGAAGTAGTTTGGGTAGAGCAAGCACCTTAAAATATAAACAGGCTCACCCAGCGACGACGGAACATAAGAAGAAGCCAGCAAGTTCATTGGGAAGCTCGGCGAGGTCTGAAAGGACCGCGAGTGAGAGAGCTCCCTCTCTTTCCCAACAACATCTGGGGCCAGATGTGGTGATTAGGAACTTGCGTCAGTCAGAGCATACATCCGCGCCGCCTCGGGCCTCCGTAACGGACTTGCTGTTGCAGATTTCGTAGCTCATCGCAGCATCCCAGCAAGTGCAGGAGCAGCCTACGGCAGTCTCACAATCTGAGCTGTCGGATGGTGCTGGGTCTGTCCAGTCATCTGCACATTCAGATGCCACTGACCATGAATCTCAACTGATTCAATCGGATGGTGAAAGGGATACGGAAGAGGATTACCCTTCCCTTTCGGAACAACACATGGTTGCGATGGATTTAATTCATCAATACTACCTTGAGTTCATTCCAGCAAATCAGAATGCTGTGACTACTAGAAAGAAACCGCTGGCGTCGTTGGACGCTGACTTTATCCAGTTCAGTCTAGACAGGTGTCACAGGCCTTCGGCCATTTAGACGACGCCATATTTCAACTTTCCAGTGGGAAGAAGAAAGGTGGTTTCTTGTTATCATCATCCGTAAATTTACTGTTTGTTGGACCACGTTCATTTAAAACGGTCGGGGAAGATGTCCAAAGACTTCCTCTGCATTTGGATGAGCAGGCTGAGGACCTAGACATGTCCTTGCCTTCGTCATTCACTATTCGCTCTGACACAATTGAGACGGCGATTTCTTTGAACAGAGCGTAATTAGACGCTATGTCTTACGCAGATCACCTTTTAAGAGCTGTGGCTCAACGTCTCAAAGAAAAGGAATTTGAGGACGTTCATACCTGTTTAAGAGTTCTTTCCAGGGCTATTATGTTTACCACATATAACTCTGCCTTAACAGTGGCTAATTTGGAGTTAATCAGACGTGATGGAGCCCTTGCGTCATCATCGTTAATAGATGACAAGGTGAAAACTCTCTACGGGTCGCTCCGGTATCCGGACATAAAATTTTTAACGATAAGCTTTCATTGGTTTATGACCAAGCTACAAAGAAAGCGTCAAATACTCTGCTCCTTCAGTTGGCATCTAATCGGCCCGCACCAGCAGAAAAGAGTAAGTGAGGTCGTCCTAGACAGAAATCGTCTAAAGGGAACTCCTCGCGAGGGTATAGGAAACCCTCCTACAGTTATCGGCCCGCACCAGCAGAAAAGAGTAAGGGAGGACAGTCCTAGACAGAAATCGTCTAAAGGGGACTCCTTGCGAGGGTATAGGAAACCCTCCTACAGTTACTCCAGGGACTGTACAGCGACCCAGGAAGGGGGCGTAGGTCTGAACGAGACTATCGGTCAGATGCCCCTTAGCCGGCGGGGTCAAGGTTCTTCGTGAGGGGGACATGGTTTCTCACCCCGAAAGCCTCGCAGGTCCTACAGGTGATGGTCAGGACCTCTATTGCTTGCCAGTTGGCGGAAGGTTATCAAGATTTGCAACAAACTGGATAACAATTACGGAAGACCAGTGGGTGAGAAATGTGGTCTTGGACGGCCTACGGCTATCTTTCCAAGTGAGACCATCACTAACACGATGTCCGCGATGGACAAACTTCTGTCAAATCCTTGCAAAAGAGAGTCCCTCCTATCCGAGGTAAAGGCTCTCTTGGCAAAGGAAGCAATAGAGGTTGTCGAGAACCAAGATTCTCTAGGATTCTACAGTCACCTGTTCCTCGTACCGAAGCCAGATGGCTCGTTCCAACCGGTAATAGACTTGAGCTGGATAAACAAACTTATCGTAGCTCCAAAGTTTTATATGGAGACCATTCGGTCAGTAAGGGCGAGCAATGGAGTGAACGACTATGCGGCAAGCATAGATCTAAAAGATGCGTATTTTCATGTCCTGGTACATCCGGCATTCAGAAAGTACCTACAGTTCATCGTTCAAGGGATAGTATATCAGTTCCGAGTGATGTGCTTCGGTCTGAATCTGGCACCCTGGGCATTCACTCGAATAATGAACTCGGTAATGTCTCACTCCCGAGCTCATTCATCTGCGATAACGTGGCTTACTTGAACGACATTCTTCAGAGATACAGCAACAAAACGACTCTTCAGAACGATGGTCAGAGTCTGCTTCTCTTGCTCCTACGTCTCAGCTTCATCGTAAACGAGAAGAAGTAGGATCTAGCTCTGTCCAAGTCGTTCATTCACTTGGGAATGAGCTTTGAGACTCAAAACAATCTGGTTCGTCTGCCGTTACCCAGAGCGAAATTAGTCAGTTGTTATGCTCACTTTTGTCCACACTCCGACGCATTAACAGCGAGGGAATTTATGCGACTGATGGGGTTGTGCGGAGCGGCTGCGGATCTTATTCCGATGGATCGCTTACACACACATCCACTCCAGATATTCTTTACCCAGAACTGGAGTGTGAAGATGCATTCGCTCGAGACCAGTATTGTTTTAACGGACCTGGTAAAACAAAAGGGGCAGATATTCAGTGGTTAACTGCGGCTTTCACGATTATGACGGATGCGAGTCAAACAGGTTGGGGCGCGACCCTGAGCCCGACAGACTCGAAATGCCAGGGTCTTTGGGACCTGCGTTTCCTGGAAAAACACATAAACAGCGCTACAACAATGGATTCGCATTATAGCGGACGCGCATGTTCAGATTTTGTCAGACAACTCGACAGTAGTAGCGTACATCAGGAACCAGGGAGGCACACATTCGATTCCATTTTGCGAACTAACGGAAAAATTCTTCTGTATGTCATGAAGCATCATGTTCATCTATCGGTCTGTCATATACCGGGTCGTCTGAACATACTAGCAGACTTGCTCCCTCGGAAAGGTCGCCTGTTGGCATCGGAATGAACTGTCAACAAGCGAGTATTCAGACAGATTTGCTACCAGTGGGATCGACCTATGATAGATTTGTTTGCGACACACCTCAACAATCAGTCGCAGACTTATGTGTCAACATGCCCAGAACATCGAGCGTATGCAGTAGACGCTCTCTCAATCTCCTGGGACAGAATGATAGGATATGCATATCCTCCGACACCGTTGATTCAGCAGGTCCTGTTAAAAATCAAACAGTCACGCTGCAAGATTCTGTTAGTAGAATCTCTGTCGTCACAGAAACTGTGGATCAATCTTCTCAGGTGACTGTTATGGGACATTAGCCGGAAGTTTCCTCGGCGGGAGAACCTTCTTTATCAGGGGAAGTCACGCACACTGCATCACAACCCCAGAAGGTCTGAACCTTCACTATATTTTTACACTATAACCCACTGGCCCAGACTTAGCTGGTGCTAACTCAAAAATATCGCGGGCCAAACACAAATTTTGCCTCCCCAATCCCCAAAATTTGCATGCAAAACTGAAAATTAGAAGTCCTATCTGGCCCTCCATACATTTACTCTCTGCACAATCGCAGATGCCAGGAAGTGACCGGAATTGGCACCAACATCATTCTTTGTTTGGCCCTCAGTCAGATAACAACAAACTGACATCTGTGCTTTTAAATCTCAGTTTTAATGATGTCAGACACAAATCAATGGTTAATCTGGTGGATCCAAGAACACAACTGGATGAAGGAAGGAAGAAACAGTGGTTTGAAACACTCGGGGCTGTAACTTTATAATATTTATAAAAATTATTTCATGTTCCCCAATTTCAGGACATGGGCCTGAAGTCAGCATTATTGCTAATGATTTTTAGCTCAACTTTGATGTAAGTCAAATTTGAGCTTATGCCATGGCCAGTCGTCCGTCTGTCCATCCATCCGTCCGTCAACAATTCAATACGACTCGAGCTAGAGACCGTATTTATGAACCGATCTTTACGAAACTTCTTGGGTACCTTTGCTATCACCGTGGGATGAGAACAAGTGTTTTGGGGTCCGGTCCGAAATTCAAGTTGGCCGCTGGCAGCCATTTTGTACAAAATTAGGTGCAATCAGATTTTTGCGCAGAACTTCCATATGAAAGGTCTGATTTGAAATTTTTTTTGCATGAATGTTTAGTTCTATGGGATACATCACATATAATACGGGTTTTTCTCATGCGTAAATTATGCAAATTAGACTAACTTTGATGTATTTATTTAGTGTTACTTTCAGCACTGTAAGTGCAAATGCCAATACGGCTCGGGCTAGAGGCCGTATTTGAACCGATCTTTACGAAACTTCTTGGGTACCTTTGGTATCACCGTGGGATGAGAACGAGTGTGTTTGGGTCCGGTCCAAAACTCAAGATGGCCGATGACAGCCATTTTGTACAAAATTAGGTGCAATCAGATTTTTACTCAGAACTTCCATATGAAAGTGCTGATTTGAATAATTTTTTGTGTGAATGTTTAGTACCATGGGATACATCACATATAATATGGGTTTTTTTCTCGCGCAGAAATTATGCAAATTAGATGAACTTTGATTTTTTCAGTGCTACTTACACACAGTAAGTACACATGTCAGTACGGCTCGGGCTAGGGGCTGTATTTATGAACCGATCTTCATGAAACGTCTTGGGTACCTTTGTTATCACCTTGGGATGAGAACGAGTGTTTTTGAGTGTGGTCTGAAATTCAAGATGGCCACCAGCAGCCATTTTGTACCAAAATTAGTGCAATCAGTTTTTTGTACAGAACTTCTGTATGAAAGTTCTGATTTGAATAAATTTTTGAATGAATGGCTGCCAGTGGCCATTTTGTACCGAAATTAGGTCTAATCAGTTTTTTGTACACAACTTCTATACGGCTCAGGCTAGAGGCCGTATTTATGAACCAATCTTTACGAAACTTCTTGGGTACCTTTGTTATCAACGTGGGATGAGAACAAGTGTTTTTGAGTGTGGTCTGAAATTCAAGATGGCCACCAGCAGCCATTTTGTACCAAAATTAGTGCAATCAGTTTTTTGTACAGAACTTCTGTATGAAAGTTCTGATTTGAATAAATTTTTGAATGAATGTTTAGTAACATGGAATACATCACATATAATACAGTTTTTTTTCTCGTACAGAAATTATGCAAATTAGATGAATTTTGATTTATTCAGTGCTACTTGTACACAGTAAGTGCACATGTCAATACGGCTTGGGCTGGAGGCTGCATTTATGAACCTATCTTCACGAAACTTCTTGGGTAGCTTTGTTATCACCTGGGATAAGAACAAGTGTTTTTGGGTGCGATCCAAAATTCAAGATGACTGCCAGTGGCCATTTTGTACCGAAATTAGGTCCAATCAGTTTTTTATACCCCCCCCCTGCAAAAAAAGTTTGGGGGGTATATAGGAATCACCCTGTCCATCCATCTGTCCGTCTGTCCATCTTTATAAGCGCAACTCCTCCTAAACCGTTTGAAAAATTTTCATGAAACTTTACACAATGGAAGAACTTCATATGAAGATGTGCATGAAGCAATATAATTCCGTTCTGACAGGCACGGGGGGTATCACTTTGTGAGGTTGCTCACAGTACCTCTAGTTGTCAACTTCTATACGGCTCGTATTTATGAACTGATCTTCATGAAACTTCTTGGGTACCTTTGGAACAAGTGTTTTTGGGTGCCTTTGTTATCACTGTGCTATGAGAACAAATATTTTGGGGTTCAGTCAGACCCACTCTGGGACTCAAAGATTTCTTTTCTAGTTTAGCATCTGACTGTCACCCACCTTTACAATACTTTACCTATACATTTGTTACAGGCTACGGTCAGTATTTATGTACAGACCGTTACAATACTTTATATGTACCTTTGTTATCAGGTCATTACCTAGATGTTTGTCATTGCTGTGTCACATACTATACATGTACATGTCTTAACAAGTTGAGCTACAGTGTCATTGACACTTTCATTCCACTGTTTGTTAAGTGTTCCTTCCCTATCCTTCCTTGATGCCCCCCAGTTAAACTCCCAATCTTTTTGGCTTGTTTTATTGAAATTTTTTTATAAAATTTCTTGGGAGTTTAACGTGTTACACAGAATGTTTATTCTGTATAACCCCATGGTTACATTCTCACCCTAGGGGTGTATAGGGGTTTTAGTCATGCATCATACATCCGATGTATCATTTTTTCTTCTGGTGAAGATGTTGCCTTACATCAGATAGTTCTAAATCTGTTACTGACTTCGGGCCGTGTTGCCTGGTGTCTTGTTTCCAGTTTTCATTCTGACGTTGTTTACATTGACGCTTTATTTGTATATGTAGTTTCCTATTTATTATTATGGTAGGACTGTTGTAAGATACATTAAATATTCCAGTAGAGTGGCAATTAATTTTTGGGGTAGTAAAATAATTTTTGTCCACACTTAGGCTCTATCAGGATACATTTGGGCACATTGTTCCCTTTGGGGACTTGGGCTCTTGTCAAAATTTTTCGAAAATTTTTTTTTGTGTAAATTATTTTTCGATTTATGTTTTGAATGTTATTTGTTATCTATCTTTTTCTAATATTTAATGTGGAGTTGGTGGAAGTACGATCGACTTTATTTTGCTTCATTATGGAAGCATTTTGCTCAAATGCAAGGCGAGGAAGCCATTCCTCTGATTTACATGTTGGTTGCCTTGCTTGTAGTCGATGTACTCCCACAAATTCTTGCTCAACATGTGTTGGATGGGATGACAAACGTTGGAGACGGGTGTCACGGTTCATTGTTAGAGGCGATAGGCCACAGCCGCCAAAAAGTCACTCTAGTTTTTAGCTCACCTGACTTTCAGTCAGGAGAGCTATAGTGATCACTCACCGTCCGTCGTCCGTGAACATGGTGTTTGCGTCTTCTCCTCCCAAACCGCTGAACCAATTTAATTGATATTTGAGATAATAGTTTGTTATGACATCGCAATTTGATTTTGTTCAAATCAAGTTGCCCCGACCTTGGGTAGGGCCACACCCAAAAAGTGTGCTGAAATCTTAAAAAATCTTCTTCTCATGAACCAGCAGTAGCAGAGACTTGATATTTGGTGTGCAGCTTCCTTTTGAGGTGTAGACTCAGATTTGTTCAAGAGAAGTTTGTGGGGCTATACTTGGCGTCGTTATGGGAGGGGCAAAATTTTTGGCCCCGCCCAAAATTTCTATTTTCCAAACCGAGAGAGAGGCTGATTTGAACCAAATTTTATGTGAGGGCTTATTGGGTCATAAGTACCTAATTTATGCTGATTTTTTTTTTCCCGTAGCCCCATGGGAACCGCAGGAGCTAAAAATAGAAAAAAATTAAAACGCCCATATCTCCAAAACTGCACGGCACCGAGAATTTTTATTTGGTGTGAAGCTTCCTTAGGACCAACAGAAAGAATTGGTAAAAAAAAATTGCCATCGGTTTTATCATAGGGTACAGTTTCGGGACATTGAAAAAGTGCTGAGTCAGCACTTTTTAACACTGTAGGCAATGGGAAAAACATTATATTTGGTATGCAACATTGGAGGGTGGATCTGATTCAAGTTTGTTCAAATCGGCCCGCTGGGTTCATATTTGGGCTCAGTATAGGGGCCCGATTCCGAACTTAGTGCATTTCAGGCAAATTTCTTAAAAAATCTTCTTCTCCAGATCCAGCAGGCAGAATCTCTTGATATTTGGTATGCAACATTGTGGGGTGGATCTGATTCAAGTTTGTTCAAATCGGCCCCCTGGGTTTATATTTGGGCTTAGTATAGGAGCCCAAATTTGAACTTACTGCATTTCAGGCAAATTTCATTGAAAATCTTCTTCTCCAGATCCAGCAGGCAGAATCTTTTGATATTTGGTATGCAACATTGTGGGGTGGATCTGATTCAAGTTTGTTCAAATCGGCCCCTTGGGTTTATATTTGGGCTCAGTATAGGAGCCCAAATTTGAACTTAGAGCATTTCAGGCAAATTTCTTTGAAAATCTTCTTCTCAAGATCCAGCAGGCAGAATCTTTTGATATTGGGTATGCAACATTGTGGGGTGGATCTGATTCAAGTTTGTTCAAATCGGCCCCTTGGGTTTATATTTGGGCTCAGTATAGGAGCCCAAATTTGAACTTAGTGCATTTCAGGCAAATTTCTTAAAAAATCTTCTTCTCCAGATCCAGCGGACAGAATCTTTTGATATTTGGTATGCAACATTGTGGGGTGAATCTGATTCTATTTTGTTCAAATCGGCTCCCTAGATTCATATTTGGGCTCACTATAGAAGCTCGAATTTGAACTTCGTGCATTTCAGGCAAATTTCTTCAAAAATCTTCTTCTCCAGATCCGGCAGGCAGAATCTTTTGATATTTGGTATGCAACATTGTGGGGTGGATCTGATTCCAGTTTGTTCAAATCGGCCACCTGGATTCATATTTCGGCTCACTATAGAAGCCCAAATTCGAACTTAGTGCATTTCAGGCAAATTTCTTTGAAAATCTTCTTCTCAAGATCCAGCAGGCAGAATCTTGTGATATTTGGTATGCAGCATCCTTAGGGGGGTGAGATTCAAGTTTGTTCAAGCCATGTCCCTAGGTCCATATTTGGGCTCAATGTGGGAGCTTGAATTGTAACTTTGTTCGAAATGAGGAATTTTCTTAAAAAATCTTCTTCTTCAGATCCAGCAGTCGGAATGGTTTGATAAGTGGTGAGTAGCATCCTTGGGGGGAGGGGGGATTCAAGTGTGTTAAAGCCAAGTCCATGGGTCCATATTTGGGCTCCCTGTGGGAGCCCAAATTATAACTTAGTCAATATGAGGAATTTTTCTTTAAAAATCTTCTTCTTCAGATTCAGCAGTTGGAATGTTTTGATATTTGGCATGGAGCAACCTTAGGGGGCTGAGATTCAAGTTTGTTCAAGCCAAGTCCCTTGGTTCATATTTGGGCTCACTATGGGAGCCTGAATGACAACTTAGTTCAAAATGAGGAATTTTATTTAAAAATCTTCAGATCCAGCAGATGAATGCTTTTGATATTTTTTATGCAGCATCCTTAGGGGGGTAAGATTCAAGTTTGTTCAAGCCATGTTCCTAGGTCCATATTTGGGCTGATTGTGGAAGCTCGAATTGTAACTTGGTTCAAAATGAGGAATTTTCTTTAAAAATCTTCTTCTTCAGATCCAGCAGTCGGAATGTTTTGATATTTGGTGTGCAGAATCCTTAGGGGTGTGAGATTCAGGTTTGTTAAAGCCAAGTCCCTGGGTTCATATATGGGCTTCCTGTAGGAGCCCGAATTATGACTTAGTTCAGTATGAGGAATATTCTTTAAAAATCTTTTTTTAGATCCACTGGTCAGAATATTTGGATATTTGGTTTCAGCTTTCTTAGGAGGAGCAGATGCAACTTGTGGAAATCAATTCTCTGGGTTGATATTTAGGCTACCATGTCAGGTGAGCGCCCTCAGGCCCCCTGGGGCCTCTTGTTTAGTTTCTATTTACAGAGGAACAAGAACATGGTGATGTTTACGTGACTCCGTCAGAGAGTGTGCTTCCGTTGTCGCATTTATAGTCAAACAGAGCTAGTGGCAAAAGTGCTCTTAATATTAGGCAGGGCAATAAACCACACACCCGTGGTTTCAGCTCCCTGTTTCCAGCTAGCTCGACTGGTGAAGCGGTTACTCCGTCCGAGGGTACCGTGACGCCAGGTGTGTCCGTTGCTGTCGAGGAGAGTAGAAAGGGTAGAGCGAGCACTATAAAATAAAAATAGGCTCACCCTGCGACGACGGAGATGAAGAAGCCGGCAAGTTCAGCAGGAAGCTCGGCGTGGTCTGAAGGACCGCAAGTGAGAGAGTCCCCTCTCTTTCACAACAACATCTGGGGCCAGATGTTGTGATTTGGAACTTGCATCAGTCTGAGCATACGTCCACGCCTCCCGTCTGGGATGCTCCGTTCAGTTCACAGCCGGATCGGCTACAGTTACAGCTTCTTCTTCAGCGTCTACCAAACACACATGACCGCACTTTGGCTACGTGACTTCTGATATCCAGCCTGCATTGCCGAGAAAGGTCTACTATTTGTCAAAGAAGTCACACCATCCTGTAGCCAAGGAGACGAGGCCTCATTCATCGGGACGTCTGCAGAAAAGAGCCATCTCGGATACACTGTCCCAGGAGCAGCCGGCGGCCAAGCAACAGAAGACCGCTGCTCCTCAGGCCTCCGTAACGGACTTGCTGTCGCAGATTGCGCAGCTCATCGCAGCATCCCAGCAAGTGCAGAAGCAGCCGACGGCAGTCTCAGAACCTCAGCTGTCGGATGGTGCTGGGTTGGTCCAGTCATCTGCGCATGCAATTTCTTCATTCAGAGCAAATTTAGACGCAGTGTCTAACGCAGATCACCTTTAAGAACTGTGGCGCAATGTCTCAACAGAAAGGAATTTGAGGATGTTCGTACCTCTTTTAGATTCCTTTCCAGGGCTATTATGTTTATCAAGTATAACTCTGTCTTAACAGTGGCTAATTCGGAGTTAATCAGACATGACGGAGTTCTTGCGTCATCATCTTTAATAGATAACAAGGTGAAAAACTCTCTATGGGTCACTCCGGAATCTGGACACTAAGTTTTTGACGATAAGCTTTCATTGGTTTATGACCAAGATACAAAGAAAGCATCAATACTCTGCTCCTTAAGTCTGCATCTAATCGACCCGCAACAGCAGAAAAGAGTAAGGGAGGACGTCCTAGACAGAAAATCTAAAATCTAAAAAGGACTCCCCGCGAGGGTATAAGTAACCCTCCTATAATTACTCTGGGGATCGTCAATACAGCGACTCGGATAGGGGGTGTAGGACTGATCGAGACTACCGGGCAGATGCCCCTAAGCCGGTGGGTCGAGGCTCTTAGCGAGGGGGACGTAGTTTCTCCTTCCGTAGGCCTCGCAGATACTACAGGTGAGGGTTAGGACCTCTAGTGATTAGCAGTTGGTGGATTGTTATCAAGATTCGGAAGACCAGTAGGTGAGAAGTGTGGTCTCGGATGACCTACGGCTATCTTTCCGAGAGAAACCACCACTAACATGATGTCCGTGATGGACAAAGCTTCTGACAAAACCTTGCAAAAGAGTCTCTCCAATCGGAGGTAAAGGTTCTCTTGACAATGAAAGTAATAGAGGTCGTCGAGAATCAACATTCTCTAGGATTCTACAGTCACCTGTTACTCGTACCGAAGCCAGAGAGCTTGTACTGACTGATAATAAACTGGAGCTGGATAGCAAGTTTATCATGGCTCTAACAGTTTATTTATGTTAATCATTCAGTCGGTAAAAGCGAGTGTTCAAGTGATCGACTCTGTGGCAAGCATAGTTCTAAGGATCTGTTCTTTTATGTCCTGGTATATCTGGCATTCAGAAAGTACCTACAGTTCGTCGTCCAAGGGATAGTATTTCAGTTCCGAGTGATGTCATTCGATCTGAATCTAGCTCCCTGGGCGTTCACCTCGAATAATGAACTCGGTAATGTCTCACAACAATCTGGTTTGTCTGACGTTACCCAGAAAATTAGTCAGTTGTTATGCTCGCTTTTGTCTACACTCAGATGCATTAACAGCGAGGGATTTTATGCGACTGATGGGGTTGTGCGAAGCGACTGTGGATCTTATTCCGATCGGTTGCTTACGCAACACGTCCCCTCCAGTTATTCTTTACCCAGAACTGGAGTGTGAAGACGCATTCGCTCAAGACCAGTATTGTTTTAACGGATCTAGTAAACAAAAAGTCCAGATTTGGGCAGATATTCAGTGGTTAACTCAAAGAGTTCCACTGCAACTGCCAGATCCGGCTTTCACAATTATGACAGGTATGAGTCAATAGTTTGGGGCATGACCCTGAGTCTGACAGACTCGAAATGCAGGGGTCTTGGGACCCTCGGTTCCTGAGAAACACATAAACATCAAAGAATGATGTCAATATTGTTAATGCTACATCAATGGATTCACATTATAGCGGACACGCATGTTCAGATATTGTCGGACAATTCGATAGTGGTAGCATACATCAGGAACCAGGGCGGCACCCATTCATTTCCATTTTGACAACTAATGGAGAAAATTTTTCTTTTTTGTCATGTATCATCATGTTCATCTCTCTATCCGTCATATACCGGGCTGTCTGAACGTACTAGCAGACTCGCTCCTCGGAAAGGTAGTCTGTTGCATTTGGATTGGACGCTCAACAAGCGAGTATTTGGAAGTTTTGCTACCACTGGGATCGCCCCATGATTGTTCAGTTTACGACGCACCGGAACAATTAGTTACCGTCATTTGTGTCGCCATGCCAAGACCATTGAGCGCATGCAGTTGACGCTCTGCCGAATTCATGGGGATGGATGATAGGATACGCATATCCTCCAATTTATTTGATTCAGTAGATTACGTTTAAGATTAAACAGTCTCGTTGTGAATCCTACTAGTAGCACCTCTGTCGTCACAGAAACCTTGGATCAGTTTTCAGAAGTGTCTGTTATGGGACCCACCCCAGAAGCTTCCTCCACGAGAGGGCCTTCTTTTTCTCCACCCATAGTGGTATAATGGAGTCGGTTAGACGTGAGGGAACCATTGCAGTTCCTATATTATTTGATGACTGGCACAGGAACGATTAAGTAATGCAGGTGAGGAGATTTTGATATGACTTCGAATCCCCCCCCTCCCCCCCCCCCCCCCCCCCCCCCCCCCCACACACACACACACTGCCTATGTGTTTAGAGGAAATTACTGGGCAAGACGTAGTTTTCTTCCCGCAAGCCTCGTATAATTTAATACATACATACTTTGCATTTGGGTTGTGTTCTATGGCGATCTCATGGGCACATCCGCTTTTTAGTTCGATTAGTTTCCTGTGATTATTTGTTGATTTGTTATATACGAGCGCTTATTAAAAAATCATCATAATTATATTGCTACTCATTGAGTACCTCAGAGGCTGCATAACCAGTTAACTAGTATTCAGATGATTACATGCTGGATTTTAATGCTCTCGCGAATTATATTATTAGGCTAATGCTTTATTGTAATTTGTGGACCTTGGAATTATAATCTATTTCGGGGGCAGTCTGTGTCGGAGCCTGTTAATCATACCTACTTCCATTTCTTATCAACCTACCTTACAATTGTTTACTACAGGCTTGTACTACAGTGAAAGAACCTAACTCAGATAAAATACTCTCTATTATAATCTTTCCTAAGAGATTTGGGAAAGAAAAGTGGTGTGAAAACACCACGAAAAAATAAGCCAAAACTGGATCGAGCGCCATCGGCACACACCCAGTAAGGGACGCTCTTCTCTTAGTACAATTCCACGACTTCCGTTAACCAGTGCGCAAGCAGTCATCAAAACCATTCTTCTTTTGTCCGTGCAACGTGGTTGACGTGTTGCCATCTTTGCATTATGATACAGTGATAATTCAACTCGTCGATAATGGTTTTCCTGTGACTGGATTATGGATCTGAAGATCGTATAATAACAGGACTGTGTTTTATATATTCTCATTAATATTTTCAACCACATTCTCATTGTATATTATTTATATATTCCGTTTTCGCGAATGTTTTTTTGACATCGTGTCAACGCGGTTCGACAATGAAATTTTTCGGTTGATAAATTTAAATTGTTATTGGAGTTAGGTGTCATTGAGGGACTGTCTGGACAGGATTTCTTCACTCTGTTGAGGGCTGAATTTCTGTTTTTTCGGTCCCTGTCGGCCGTCTGGGTTCTGTCCTGTACCCACCGTTTTTTTTCTGCCACCTTCTCTCGTAGTTGAGGGTGTTCTTCTACTTTCTGTATCTGTTGAGTTCACCTTTTTCTTCTACTGCTCTCACCTCTGTTATTTCCAGTTCGGTTCCTTTATGGCAATTCCTTTTGCCCTCACCTTTGGTGCGTTCTCGTGGCTGTTCCTCCCGCACCCACGGTGGGTGTGGAATGCTGTCGTTTCAGGGCCTCCTGACTCGATCACGTCTGGTGTGAGTTATACCCCCTCCGTGGAGGATGTGCAGCTCCTCCCGCACCTGCAAGGGGGGGGGGGGAACGCTGTCATTTTGGGACCTCCTGACTCGACCACATCTGGTGAGAGTTACACCCCCTCCGTGGGGGATGTGCAGCTCCTCCTGTACCCGCGGTGTGTGTGGAACGCTGTCGTTTCGGGACCTCCTCTGGTGAGAGTTATCCGTGGGGGATGTGCAGTTTTTACCGTGGTGGATACTGCGGGAGCTGTTGGATTTCTTAGGCTGTCACTAGGGTTATGACTCCTCCTTTGGAGGCCGAGCTAGGTGGCTCTCTCCCCTTTTCCGCCAGTTCCAACAGCTCCTGTCGTATCTGCTGCTACTGATGTTCCATCTACAACGTCATTGGGGACCATTTTTAGCCGGCCTCGGCTTATCCCTGCAAGGATCTGCAGGGATGTCTGTAGTGTGGTTGTGGGGTATCGGCCTCAGCCTTCCCCGACTTCAACTCGGCGAAGTCAGAAGTGGCTGCCGACTGAACGCCCTGCTGAGTCCTCTCAGCCGTTGAGCACAGCAGTTTTATACCTGCAGTGGTCTGCGGCGGTGTCTGGTATTGTAGACGTGGGGTATCGGCCTCAGCCTTCCCTGACTTCAACTCGGCGAAATTGGAAGTGGCTGCCGGCCGAACCGTCTACTGTGCTATCTGTGCTGTCGAGTACCACAGTTTTGTCATTGGCGTTTTCCGTCCACTCATTCTGGTCACACGGCCAGTTTTGTGGGACCAACGCCTTCTGTGCAGTCTGGACCTTCTGCCCTGCAGAGGTCCGCGGAAACTCTCCTGAGTTCCCGCTATGTTGATCCTCGGGGTGTGTTGTACCCCTATACTCGTCTGCCCTCAGATGTTTCGGCTGCCGCCCGTTGCCCCGCTTCGGGTGTGTTGGAGGATCGTGACCCTTCGCTGGTTAAGAGGGTCAGGTGTGAAGCCACTTTGTTGGCCGGTACGGGCAGTGAGCTTAGGGGGGCCCTCTCCTTACTCACTCAGGTTCTGTCCAAGAGCCTTCCCGTTGCTTCCAGTGAGGCAGCGAGTGGTTTCCAGCCGCCCCCTATGGCGCCGCCTCCCGGGATTGGAAACAGGCTGCTTTCTGATCCCCCTGGTGTGCCTACACCATGGGAGGCATCAGCTGGTTTGCCCACGATGGGCTATGTGTCTTCCAACTCCGGGGAGGAGTCAGACATCCTTGATGTCGAGAGCCAGCAGTCTTCTGACTTGGGGGCAGCTCTTGACTTTGTGTTTGGGTTCCTTCCAGATCTCAAACCATCAAACCAGCCGACAGTGTCAGCCAGGCTGCGATCATCGGTCGCGCACCTACAGCCTGTGGAGCAACCTGCTTCTGGGCATCTTTGACCGTGCCAGTCAGTACAGGTGGTTGAAGCATTTTCAGCCTTGAACTCTAAGCTGAGTTCCAAGGCTATGAAGGCTCCGTTCTTCACCAGGGTTGACACCTTTTGCCTCCGGTGCGTTATCGTTACTATGATTTTGCCAATCCGTCAGTCTGCCAGATTTTGACGGTTTTGGATCAGAACTCCAATTCCCTCGGGCTTTCCAAGCCCAAGTCTGCCGTCATTCCTATGACGACTCTGGAGTCCATGTTGGGCTTATCAAGAGAAATGCTGGGTATGCTTTCTCTCTCCGATCACGTCATCTCTGCCTTAGCTGCCTATCTGCCTCCAGATAGGTTTGACGATGTACAGGCTCCTTTGCGTGTGCTGTCCAAGGCGCTCATGCATCTTACTCACACGCATGCCTGTGACACGGCTATTTTGGAACTAGTTTGAGGGACTCTGTGTTGGACACTGGCCAATACCTTCCTGGGGGCAGCACGCTGCTCTTCGATCTGCTTCTTTGGCAGGTCCGCTACTGTTCCATGGGTTCCGCATCGACGGTCCGGGATGACGTCCTACGTCATTCCAAAGATCAGCTGCTGCTTCGTCAGCTTGATCAGCCTTCTAGGGGAGGCAGGGACCGTTCAAAGTCGAACAAGTACCCTTCTGCTTCCTCTGCGAAGCAAAGGGCTGATCCTTCTGCCACCGCTTCTACTTCTTACTCACGGGGTAAGGGTAAGCGTCGGCAGGCTAGAGGGAAGTCTCAGGATTCTTCATTCAGTAGAGGAGGTGGTTTCTCCTCTCGCGGGCCTCGAACTGAAGGTCCTCACCTCGATTCGTCCCAGGTTGGAGGAAGGATAGCAGAGTTCGCAGACCGTTGGGCCACTATCACATCCGTTCCTTGGGTGTTAGATGTTGTTCGGTCCAGGCTGCGAATATCCTTCCGAAGGCACCCCACTCTGTCCAGAGTGCCTCTTCCAACCACAGTTCCTTCAAACGTTTTACGTCGGGAGCTTTTGTCCACGGAGATAGACAATCTCCTGGCCAAGAGGGCGATCGAGGTCGTCAAGAACATTCAGTCAGTGGGGTTTTATTCCCGCCTGTTCTTGGTGCCGAAGAAGGACAGCCGATTCCGACCGGTTATCGATCTGAGTATCCTGAACCAGTCTATCATTGCACCCAAGTTCAGCATGGAGACTTTCAGGTCGGTCCGCCGTTCCATTCATCAGGGAGATTTCGCTTCCTGCATCGACCTGCGAGACGCTTACTTTCACGTTCCGATTCATCGGGTGTCGCGTAAGTATCTCAGGTTCGCTTTTCTGGGGCGAGTTTACCAGTCGAAGGCCATGCCTTTCGGCCTCAATCTGGCTCCTTGGGCCTTCACCCGACTGATGTCGCATGTGATAGCCTTCCATCACACACAGTCCAGGGTGACTACTTCCGCATATCTAGACGATATCCTCCAGAGACATTCCAATGCTGCCTTACTGGAGTTGGATGTCGACACTCTGTTGAGCTTGCTCACGTCACTAGGATTCAGAGTCAATGAGGAGAAGTCGGATCTGGTCCCTTCTCAGTCGTTTTGTCATCTGGGCATCACACTCAGTTCAATACGGTGGCGGTTCCCCAGGCCAAGGCTGTGATTCTCTCAGCTTTTGCTCTGACTCTGTCCCAGTCCACATCCACGATAGCACGGAGTATTCTCCGGCTGCTCAGTCTCTGCGGTTCGGTGACAGATCTCATTCCTCTAGGTCAGCTGCATGTCAGACCTCTCCAACACTTTCTGCTCAGTCGTTGGAGGCCGAATGTCGATTCTCTGCTTCAGTTACCGGAATCTCTTCATCCTCACCTTCTCCACTGGACGAATGTTCAGTGGATCATGCAGGGTGTCCTGTTGGACTTACCCACGTCCGATCGCGTTTTGACGGCAGATGCCAGCGACGTTGGATCCTCTAGGTCTTTCCCTTCACGGGATGTGGGACCAGGATTGGGCATCTCTACACATAAACCGAAGGAGCTTATTGATTTTCTGAGTTTCAGGCTGTGGATCCCTCACCTGTCGAATCATCAGGTCCTGTTGTCCGACAATTCGACAATGGTTGCTTACATTCGGAACCAGGGTGGCACGCACTCTGTTCCAATGTACGAATTGGCTCGGGATCTTCTACTGCTCGCTCAGGATGTCAATGCCGGGGTGGTTGTTTGTCACATTCCCAGTTGTCTGAACATCCTAGCCAACTCCCTGACCCAACAGGGCAGGTTCTTTTCCACCGAGTGGATGCTCCACATGGCGGTGTTCTATTGATCTCTTTGCGACTCATTGGAACCATCAGGTGGACACTTTCATGTCCCCGTGTCTAGATGCTCTGGCTTTTCGCTGTGGACACTCTGGCCCTCCTTTGGGACGGTCTTGTCGGCTACGCCTTCCTGCCGGTTCCGATTCCGCCTCAGGTTCTAGCCCAGATATGAACCTGCAGTCGTTGAATCCTTTCAATCACACCCCTGTTGCCTAGGTGGGTGTGGAGCAATCTGCTCCGCTCTCTGTTAGCGGTGGTTCCGGCATGTCTCCCTCTACGTTGTGACTTTCTTTGCCAAAGTCACCCGAGGAGGTTTCAAGTTGACTCGACTTCATTGTGCCTTCGCGCATGTCTTTTATCGGGTCCTGTCTCCTCCGTAGTGGTTTTTAGAGACAAGCAGTGGAGTTGCTTTTCTTCTTCAAGGAGGCACTCACTCCACTGGTTTAGCCTCTGTGGCTCATTGGAAGGTTCTTCTGTTGATGGTGTGCAATCACTCTGTTGCTTCTGTCAGTTCTTCGATCACACCGATTGCGGAGTTTCCAGTATATGTTTGTTTCTGGGGGTCTCCAGCAATGGGTACACGTCCATGCTTTGAAGACCTTTTTCATGTGTGGTACCGCATTGTATCGACACTCATCCTTGCCTCTCCAAGCTTGTTCAGCTCTTTTCCTTGAAAAGGCCTAGGACTTGCAGTTAACCCAAGATGGACACTTTCTTGGGCGCTGCTCTGCTTGGGTGGGTGGGTGGGGGGGGGGGGGGGGTTATCCTGGATGGATATGCGTGTTCTCACATGCCAGATCTCCTGAATCCATTTCTCGATGGATTTGTCTTGCTATTCGTGCAGCTTCCGCTCGTCTAGCTACTGGTGATTGTATTACCAATTGTTTTTTCTGCCACGAGATGCGTGCATTGTCTTCCTCTCGGGCTTTTACTAACTCCGTCATGTTGTCGGATGTTATACTGGCAGCCTACTGGAGAAATGCTACCTTCTCCATTTATCTGCAACAGTTGCAGGAGCCGACAGAGGACCTTTGTCCTAGGGGCCCTCTTTCTTCGGCTCAAGCTGTTGTCTATTCCAGCCATTCAGCTTTTTACAGGGTCAGTTCCAGTTCCGTGCTGTTACTGCCCTTTTTGTCTGTGCGTCGCACTTCACCATACGCCTCATCTTTCATTGTCTTTTACTAATGTTTGTGATGCTATGGTTTGATAGGCCTAGGGATCTCTTCCTCTGTCCACAGTTCCAGTGCAATTGAGTTATGTGTGGGTTGGTTATGTGATTCCCTCCATCGTATTGTCTATTCAGCCTGTAGTAAACAATTGTAAGGTAGGTTGATAAGAAATATAAATTTTATAGTAAATTTCCTTTCTTATTATACCTACCGCAATTGTCCCTCCTGTCTTCTTATTCGGGTAACAATCCTTCCTCCCTGCTGATCACATACTGACATTTCGACTTTTCCTAGGATGTGGAATACAATAGAACCATCGGTTCAAAACTATTCCAGATCACTATTCAAAAAGTCTTCAACGGAGCAATTCTTGAATTTATACCCTCATCACGTCAGCTATAATAATCCTGCTTGTTCCGACTGTATGTCTTAGCTCTGTTACCTCAACACCTGACCCAAAAGAGTTCTTTTCTAAAAACGAAGAACAAAATTTTACTTATATGGAATAATTCAAAATTTTCATTCAAAATTTTCTTTTTGCACCTACAAATATGCTGTTGTCGGGATTGTATCACTTTTCACATATAATTTGTTTGTTTGTTTTTTTTTTGTTTTTTTTTCTGTTCTATTTTTTTTTAGGGGGGGGGGGGGGGGGGGGGGTGGGAAGATAGCCCTAGTGGCTACGCCATCTCCTGTTAGTGCAATCATGTATTTGAGATTAATGTATGTTGCTGACCTTGTTTGTATTTGTAGCATGCTGTACTACGAAATAAATCATTCATTCATTCATTCATTCATTCATTCATTCATACCTCCTATGTTGGCGGACTCAGAAGAATAGTTTTGATGACTGCTTGCGCACTGGTTAACGGAAGTCGTGGAATTGTACTAAGAGAAGAGTATCCCTTACTGTGTTGTGCCGATGGCGTTCGACCCAGTTTGGGCTTATTTTTTCGTGGTGTTTTTACACCACTTTTCTTTCCCAATTGCGGTAGGTTTTATAAGAAAGGAAATTTACTATAAAATTTATATTTCTAGATCCAGGTTTCTATTATGTCAGTACTCAAATCGCATATTCTCACGTGTTTACGGTCGTAGATATCGAATAGTACACGTTGGAGAGTGTTGTTACTGGAATTTATTGTACAGAGGCAGCCTGTGGGTTACCTCAGAAGTGTGTTTTCTCTCCAGGGATCATTTAGTGTGGCTCGATTGGTCATGTGTATGTTATATTTTATA
Organism: Pictodentalium vernedei; assembly: GCA_031216915.1. NCBI lineage: Eukaryota > Metazoa > Mollusca > Scaphopoda > Dentaliida > Dentaliidae > Pictodentalium > Pictodentalium vernedei. The sequence goes on from CM062289.1 coordinate 321,250,129, forward strand.
TCACCGGTTTTCGACATATCTGTGTATGCCATCTGCGGTGTACGTTATATAGCGGGCAATATTAATTACCAGGATCGTCGCTATAGCCTTAACTTCTGAAGTGGCGTTAAGCACCATTTATTAATCATGAATTAATACCTGAGTGCCTGTTCGATGATCATTTATATTGTTTTTGGTACCACTCTTATTGATTCCAGGGCTCTCCTCTCTTTCTTTTGAAGATTCCTTCAAAAGAAAGTGTGTGGGGAGGTGGGGGGAGTGATTTTTACCTCTTCTCTGGCTTGATGGGTATGTAACTATGAAGGCAGCTGTTTTATCCGTAATTATATCCTGCATACAGCTGAAGTGTTATTGTATGGCGTATGTTTGTGGGGAATTTTCTCTCATTCTCAGATATGCCATCCTAATTTTTGGGGCTTAGTCCAGACTGGCTTTAAAAATTAGGAACTTGTTACATCCTAATTAGCATAGTCTTCATGCTTAGAATAAGGAATTACTTAAATTGGGCTCCTTATTTAGGATATGTCTCCTCTATTACTGTATAGAGAGACATACATGTAATTCCTAATTATTCTAATTTCCTTTCATCATGGATTGCAGGATTGGAACTATGTTGATCTACTATTTCGGAAGTCCAAGGCCCTCCACTTTTTTACGATTCAGCTAAGTCTGGGCCATTGGGTTATAGTATAAAAATATTATAAATTTAAAATAATTTGTATATTTTTTATACTTACCAATGGCCCAGACAGAGATGGTCTTCCCATGAGTGGACACTCATACCTCCCCGCTGAATTATTATGTAATACTCTCTTTTACAAAGAATGATGTTGGCGCCAATTCCGATCACTTCCTGGCATCTGCGCATGCGCCGAGAGTAAATGTATGGAGGGTCAGATAGGACTTCTAATTTTTGGTTTCGCATGCAAATTTTGGGGATTGGGGGGGCAAAATTTGTGTTTGGCCCTCGATATTTTTGAGTTAGCACCAGCTAAGTCTGGGCCATTGGTAAGTATAAAAAATATATAAATTACTTTAAATTTTTTAACTTTGTTGAGAAGTTCATGAGGACCTTCTGGCTGCAGGGGCACTTGAGCAAAAACTAGCAATACAAAGGAATGATTTTCATCAGGGTGTTCCTTCAATAACATTGGTTTGTGATGGTGGATGGTCTAAACGTTCTCATAAGCACACATATAATGCAATGGGAGGAGTGGCAATTATCGAGGTTGTTTTTTGCCCATTTTTAAATGAAATGACAAAAAGGTACAGATGTCACCAGTCTTGGAAATATCCTCACAGACACAAAAAATAATTATTATATTTCATGATAATTTAAAGAAAAAATGGAGATGAAGGCTATCCTAGCTGGATTAACTGAATGTAATATCCTGATGCACATAAAAATTTCAAGAACCATGTGTGTGGGGCCCATTATCTGCCGTATTTATACCCACCGGACTGATGATCACCAAGAATTTGAAAGGGAATAAATTTTTTTGGTTTTTAGCTTAACTTGACATAGTCAAGATAAGCTATTGCCATCACGCATGCGGAAGTCTGTGAGTCTGGTAGTCTGTGACGTCTGTTCACATGTTCCTTTAGCACGGGCTATACTCCGCAGTTCTTGTCTGATCGTCACGAAATTTCATATGCAGGTTTGGGGTCATGTCTGGATGAAAACATCCCCTTTTGGTCGCGATCGGGCAACTGGTATGGCTGCCCGAGCCCGAAACCCGAAAACCATTAGCACAGTCTACAGGTCGTATTTATGAAGGGATTTCATTGTAACTTGGTAGGATGCCTCTGTATAATGCCTAGATGAGAACGTCCCCTTTTGGGCATGATCTATCAACCATGATGGCTGCCCAAGCCCGAAACCCAAAAACTTTTAGCACAGTCTGCAGGTCATGTTTAATGTGGAGGGATTTCATTGTAACTTGGTAGGATGACTCCTTATGATGTCTAGATGAGAATTTCCCCATTTGGGCATGATCTGCCAACCGTGACAACTGCCCGAGCCCAAAACCCGAAAACCTTTAGCACAGTCTACAGGTCATATTTATTGAGGAATTTCATTGTAACTTGGTGGGTTGACTTCATACAGTGTCTAGATGAGAAAGCCCCTTTTTGGACGTGATTGGGCAACAATGACGGCTACAGGAGCCCGAAGCCCGAAAACCTTTAGCACAGTCTAGGGGTCATATTTATGAAGGGATTTCATTGTAACTTGGCAGGATGACTCCAAATAATGTCTAGATGAGAACGTCCCATTTTGATCGCGATCATGCAGCCTTGATGGGTGCCCGAGCCCAAAAACCTTTAGCATAGGCAAAAGGTCATATTTATGGAAGGATTTCATTGTAACCTGTTAGGTTGACTCCATATAATGCCTAGATGATGACATCCCCTTTCGGTCGTGATTGGTCAGTTGTGATGGCTACAAGTGCCCGAAGCCCGAAAACCTTGAGCACAGTCTACAGGTCATATTTATGAAGGGATTTCATTGTAACTTCTTAGGATCACTCCAGATGATGCTCAGATGAGATTGTCCCCTATGGTTGCGATCATTCACCCATGATGGCTGTCCGAGCCCAAAGCCCGAAAACCTTTAGCACAGTCTACAGGTCATATTTATGAAGGGATTTCATTGTAACTTGGTAGGTTAACTTCATATAATGTCTAGATGAGAATGCCCCCGTTTGGACATGATTGGGCAACTGTGACGGCTAAAGGTGCCCGAAGCCCGAAAACCTTTAGCACAGTCTACAGGTCATATTTAATAGGGGATTCCATTGTAACTTGGTAGGATGACACCAAATAATGTCTAGATGAGAACGTCCCCTTTTGATCGCAATCATTCAGCCTTTAAATGAGCCCAAAAACCTTTAGCATAGGTAAAAGGTCATATTTATGGAAGGATTTCATTGTAACCTATTAGGTTGACTCCATATAATGCCTAGATGATGACATCCCCTTTTGGTCGTGATTGGTCAGCTGTGATGGCTACAAGTGCCCGAAGCCCAAAAACCTTGCGCACAGTCTACAGGTCATATTTATGAAGGGATTTCATTGTAACTTCATAGGATCACTCCAGATGATGCCCAGATGAGATTGTCCCCTTTTGGTTGCGATCATTCAATCATGATGGCTGCCCGAGCCTGAAGCCCGAAAACCTTAAGCACAGTCTACAGGTCATATTTATGAAGGGATTTCATTGTAACTTGGTAGGTTGACTTCATATAATGTCTAGATGAGAACGTCCCCTTTGGGACATGATTGGACAACTTTGACGGCTAAAGGTGCCCGAAGCCCGAAAACCTTTAGCACTGTCCACAGGTCATATTTATAAAGGGATTTCATTGTAACTTGGTAGGTTGACGGTAGGTGACTCCAAATAATGTCTAGGTGAGAACGTCCCATTTTGGCCGTGATCATTCAGCCTTGATGGGTGCCCGAGCCCAAAAACTTTTAGCATAGGCAAAAGGTTATATTTATAAAAGGATTTCATTGTAACATTGTTAGGTTGACTCCATATAATGCCTAGATGATGACATCCCCTTTTGGTCGTGATTGGTCAGCTGTGATGGCTACAGGTGCCCGAAGCCCGAAAACCTTGAGCACAGTCTTCAGGTCATATTTTTGAAGGGATTTTATTGTAACTTCGCAGGATCACTCAAGATGAGATTGTCCCCTTTGGTTGCGATCATTCAACCGTGATGGCTGCCCGAGCCCGAAGCCCGAAAACCTTTAGCACAATCTACAGGTCATATTTATGAAGGGATTTCATTGTAACTTGGTAGGTTGACTTCATATAATGTCTAGATGAGAACGTCCCCTTTTGGACACGATTGGGCAACTGTGATGGCTTCAGGGGGCCCAAAGCCTGAAAACCTTTAGAACAGTCTACAGGTCATAATTATGAAGGGATTTTATTGTAGCTTGGTAAGATGACTCCAAATAGTGTCCAGATGAGAACGTCCCCTTTTGGTCACAATCCTTCAGCCTTGATGGCTGCCCGAGCCCAAAAACCTTTAGCATGTCTGTAGGTCGTATTTTTGGAAGGATTTCATTGTAACTTGTTAGGTTGACTCCATATAATGCCTAGATGATGACATCCCCTTTTGGTCGTGGTTGATCAACTGTGATGGCTACAGGTGCCGGAAATCTTGAGCACAGTCTACAGGTCATATTTATGAAGGGATTTCATTGTAACTGCATAGGATCACTCCAGACGATGTCCAGATGAGAATGTTCCCTTTTGGTTGCGATCATTCAGCTATGATGGCTGCCCAAGCCTAAAGCCCGATAACCTTTAGCACAGTCTTCAGATCATATTTATGAAGGGATTTCATTGTAACTTGGCAGGTTAACTTCATATAATGTCTGGATGAGAACAGCCCCTTTTGGACACCATTAGGCAACTGTGTTGGCTACAGGGGCCCAAAGCCCGAAAATCTTTAGCACAGTCTACAGGTGATATTTATGAAGGGATTTCATTGTACCTTGGAAGGATGACTCTAAATAATGTCCAGATGAGAACGTCCCCTTTTGGTCGCGATCATTCAGCCTTGATGGCTGCCCGAACCCAAAACCTTTAGCATAGTCTATTGGTCATATTTATGGAAGGACTTCATTGTAACCCGTAAGTTTGACTTCATATAATGCCTAGATGATGACATCCCCTTTTTGTCGTGATTGGTCAACTGTGACGGCTTCTGGGGCCCGAAGCCCAAAAACCTTGAGCACAGTCTACAGGTCATATTTATGAAGGGATTTCATTGTAACTTTGGAGGATCACTCCAGATGATGCCCAGATCAGAATGTCCCCTTTTGGTTGCGATCATTCAACCATGATGGCTGCCAGAGCCCAAAGCCCAAAAACCTTTAGCACAGTCTACAGGTCATATTTATTAAGGGATTTCATTGTAACTTGGTAGGTTGACTTCATATAATGTCTAGATGAGAACGTCCCCTTTGGACGCAATTGGGAAACTGACGGCTACAGGGGCCCGAACCCGAAAACCTTTAGCACGAAAACCTTTAGCACAGTCTACAGGCCATATTTATGAAGGGATTTCAATGTAAATTGATAGGATGACTCATTTTGGAATAATTTCACTGTAACTTGGTAACTTTTGTTGATATACGTTAACTGTGAGGGCCACATATATTAACTGTGAGGTCATATTAACCCACCCCTCAGATCTTTAGTACAGTGTACACCTCATATTATTTTTATCATAAACATAGCATACAGGGAACAGAAATGAACATATTCCCAATTATCACAATTCTTGTCTTATTTCATAATCCTTTCATAAACATTGAACATTATCCTTTTCATCAAACATAACACACAAGTTAAGCTACAGTGTCATTGACACTTTCATTAACAGACCTGCAACTACATTACTGATAATTTCAAAAGTACATGGCCCAAAAAATTGATTTAAAACGAATTTTTATATTCTAATGGTTGTCAAAACACAAGCCGAGTTTGTCAACAACAAAACTCAGAACGATGATAATCTTGGGTGGCAACACTTTTTGACAAATGGATCGTGCAAATGTAACATTTACATGTGAAATATATGCCTTTCGTCAATATATGTTCATTGAAATTTGTTGCAATCACCTTTCTTACCAAAAATGAGGAGTACTTTTCAAATTCTTCTTTCGTATTCGACAGACAATTTTAAACCGGAAGAAAATCACCAGCACGTATTTTTACTATACCAGAAAATAGTTCTACAATTATTAGTCTGTTTTTTAAAATTCCCCCTGGTACTGCCTTAAAAGATGAAAAAACACATATTGTTCCATCTTACTTTCATTAATTCTTGAATCCATATACATCCTTACGACATCAAATTGTATATTATTGACACAATTTTTGTCCGTGAAAAAGCAATTTCCGGTTTCCAAAAATTTCTGTTTGATTTTGTCTGGTAAAGACGAATAAACACATCGAAAAAAAATATAAGACTACAGAAAGACATTTTGTCTCACAAATATCTGAGACGGTACTTTGTGTGTGTGTTGTAAAATTTTGAACGATCGACCGCGATAATGATCGTTTCAGCCAGATTTGTTGAAAGTTGCCTAATTTCATGTTTCCGTCAGGTTAACCTGAGCAGGATGCCCATCCACATGATTATGATAACTGCAGACATTTTCCCCAAAGTGTTACTAACTTGTCATTCCTATTTGAACAACAATTTCATACCCAGAAGACGTGAATGAGATATTCGCTACATTTGTTTGTCTGCTGGTTTTTCATATCGATAAGCAAATCATGTCCAAAAGTTACTTTTGCATTGGGGTCAATTTTTTTTCTTCCCAGTTGTTTCCCCTCTTTGTATAAAATTGTATATAACCTTTTTTCAACAAAACTATACTCTCAATTTTGGCGTTTCATTGTTGTTTCCTGGCTAAAACTTCTGGGTACCATATACCTTAAAGAAGCTCATTTGAGCCGTTAGACGTTGTAGAGTTCAAATTCATGACCTATAAAACAGCATTTCTCTTATCCTTTGCTTCCGCTAGAAGAGTTAGTGAACTCCATGCTTTATCTGTTGATGAATCTCACTACCGTAGTGTTGGAAATACCATCACTTTAACTGCAGAAGTGGGATTTTTGGCTAAGAATCATGCTCCAGATAAATGGCCTGAGCCTATTATCATAAAGGCACTGCCATCTACGGACAACCGTAGACCTTTGCTGTGTCCAGTCAGAGCTGTGCGCACATATAAACGCCGATCAGAGTTTATTAGCTCACCTGACTGAAAGTCAGTGTGAGCTTTTCTTATAACTCTTCGTCCCTCGTCCGTCGTCTGTCGTCCGTCGTCCGTCATCCTGCGTGAAGGTGGTGTTTGAGCCTCTTTCTCCTAAACCACCGGCCACATTTTAATTAAATTTCATGTAAGTAGTGGTTATATAGGGGCATTTTGATTTTTAGGCAAATTAGGTTTCGGCTCATATTGAGCAGAGGTGTGGGGAAAAAATGGCCAAATTTTTTGAAAATCTTCTTCTAATGAACCACCAGTAGCAGAGACTTGATATGTGGTATACAGAGTCCTTTTGAGGTTTAGAATAAATTTTGTTCAAGAGAAGTTCGTCGGGCATTATTTGCCTTCGTTATGGGAGGGGCAAAAATTTTGGCCACGCCTAAAATTTCTATTTTCTGAACCGTGAAGTCGATTTGAACCAAATTTGACATGAGATGATAATGGGTCATAAGTAGTTGATTGATGTAAAAAAAATTTTTCTCATTGCCCCGTGGGAACCTCGGGAGCTAAAAATAGGAAAAACCTTAAAACTGCCATATCTCCAAAACTACATGGCACAGAGAATTCGTATTTTGTACAAAGCTTACTTTTATCCAGTAGAATAGAATGGTTAAAAAAAATCCCTATCGGTTTGATCACAAGGTATTTTTTTCAGGACTTTGAAAAAGTGCTGAGTCAGCACTTTTTAACACTGTTGGCAATGGGAAAAAGATTAAAAAATCTTCTTCTCCAGATCCAGCAGGGAGAATCTTTTGATATTTGGTATGCAACATTGTAGGGTAGATCTGATTCAAGTTTGTTCAAATCGGCCCCCTGGGTTCATATTTGGGCTCAGTATAGGAGCCCGATTTCGAACTTAGTGCATTTCAGACAAATTTCTTCAAAAATCTTCTTCTCCAGATCCAGCAGGCAGAATCTTTTGATATTTAGTATGCAACATTGTGGGGTGGATCTGATTCAAATTTATTCAAATCGGCTCCCTAGATTCATATTTGGGTTCACTATAGAAGCTTGAATTCGAACTTAGTGCATTTCAGACAAATTTCTTAAAAAATCTTCTTCTCCAGATCCAGCAGGCAGAATCTTTTCATATTTGGTATGCAACATTGTGGGGTGGATCTGATTCAAGTTTGTTCAAATCGGCCCCCTGGATTCATATTTGGGCTCACTATAGAAGCCCGAATTCGAACTTAATGCATTTCAGGCAAATTTCTTAAAAAATCTTCTTCTCCACATTCAGCAGGCAGAATCTTTTGATATTTGGTATGCAACATTGTGGGGTGGATCTGATTCAAGTTTGTTCAAATCGGCCCCCTGGGTTTATATTTGGGCTCAGTATAGGAGCCCAAATTTGAACTTAGTGCATTTCAGGCAAATTTCTTTGAAAATCTTCTTCTTAAGATCCAGCAGGCAGAATCTTTTGATATTGGGTGTGCACCATGCTTAGGGGGGTGAGATTCAAGTTAGTTCAATCCAAGTCCCTGGGTTCATATGTGGGCTCACTGTGGTAGTCCGAATTATAACTTGGTTCAAAATGAGGAATTTTCTTTAAAAATCTTCTTCAGATCCAGCAGTCGGAATGTTTTGATATTTGGTATGCAGCATCCTTAGGGGGTGAGATTCAAGTTTGTTCAAACCATGTCCCTAGGTCTATATTTGGACTCACTGTGGGAACTTAGTTCAAAATGAGGAATTTTCTTTAAAAATCTTCTTCTTCAGATCCAGCAGTCGGAATGTTTTGATATTTGGTGGGCAGCATCCTTAGGGGGGGGGTGAGATTCAAGTTTGTTAAAGCCAAGTCCCTGAGTTCATATATGGGCTCCCTGTGGGAGCCTGAATTATAACTTAGTTCAATATGAGGAATATTCTTTAAAAATCTTTTTTTTTTGAGATCCACTGATCAGAATCTTTGGATATTTGGTATAAGCTTTTCTTAGGAGGAGCAGATGGTACCTGTTGAAATCAATTCTCTGGGTTGATATTTAGGCTACCATGTCAGGTGAGCGTCCTCAGGCCCCTTGGGGCCTCTTGTTAGAAAAGGAAGGAAACACTTCTTTTTAACATTGATTCCTACCAGAAGAGATAATTCTGTTCATTTGATTGCTAGATGGATTCAGTTGGCAATACGGATTGCCTATGAAAGTCTATCTTCAGATCAGCATTCTGTTAATAAGATATCAGCGCATGATGTTAGAGTGCTGTCCTCTTCTTGGCCTCTTTGTTCTGAGGACATGTACCTCAGAACAAAGGGAAGGGTGGGGGGGGGGGGGGGGGGGGGATGGTTTTCCCCTTATCATCTGGCTTTATAGTGAAAAGCAAGGGAAGACCTTCTTTGATGTCAGTAGTCCCGAGTCGGTGCTGGGATGGTTTTAATGTGTAGCTCGGTGTGAAGCAAAATTAATATGTCTCATTTATGTGTTGTTTTTAAATTATAGCTCACTGTGAAGCATTTGTATATGTCACGTGTCAAACGGGTGTTAATGTACAATCCTCGAACACTTTTAAATGAGTATATATATTATGGCTTCCCTTCACCGAATTAGCATAATGGGTTATGCTGGCATTAAATGGAGAATTATATGTTGTGTAATGCTCAATTACACTGTTGGTGACATATATAATTCCTTTCTCTCCTATTCTCCTGTAGGAGCTATCCTTTAAGAAGTGATTGAGTAATTGGATTTTCCTTTATGTCTTAGGCCCTTTTTTATACTTACCAATGGCCCAGACGGGGATGGCCCTCCCTTGAGTGGGCACTCATACCGCCCCGCTGATGACAACATTTAGCAGGCAATTTCTAGAAAGAATGATAGTTGGCACCAATTTCGGTGTCTTCCTGGATACTGTGCATGCACAGTTCACAAAAGTATGGAGGACCAGTTAGGACATAATTTTTTCGGTTTTGCATGCAAAGTTTGGGGATTGGGGGGCAAAATTTGTGTTTGGCCCTGGATATTTTTGAGTTAGCACCAGCTAAGTATGGGACATTGGTAAGTATAAAAAATATATACATTACTTTAAATTTATAATTTTTCCATGATTCTCTTAGTGAATTTATACTATCAGAACAATTTGGTTTCATGTCTCATTGTTCCATATCTTCTTCCATATGGGTGGTCCAATCTTCACCAAACTTAACTTGGTTTATGTTAATTGCCACGGAGGTGTTGAATTGCTACATCCAATTTGTAAAACAAAGAAAATGCTTCAAAATCCCCCAAACTATGTAAATGTTTGGGTGTTTTTTCTCCTCCAATGTGGATGGTCACCAGTTACTGTCTGTATGAATATTTTACATTATAACTCAAGCATCCGATGTTGGATTTCAATGTCCTTTGGTATGGTAGTAGACAAGTATGGTTTATGGCATGGCTCTCACAATTGCCACTGGGGGCTTGTATTTCTCCCATGGTCCCATCATCACCAACCGTTACTAACAGATTTCCATTGGCATTTCGTTGTGGACTCATCCATCTCTGTAATTCCACGCTCCCATACGAACATTACACATTATAACTCAAACATCAGTTGTCAGATTTTATCGTCTTTTAGTATGGTGACAGACCAGCATGTGGGAAATGATATCCACATATTGCATGTTTCGTCCATGCACACATGCCAGAGTAATGACCCTTGTTACATTTAAAAAAATTTCCATACAAACATTTAGAATTATAACTCAATAATAATATCAGTTGTCAGATTTTAATAACCTTTGGTATGGTGAGACACCAGCATGGGGGAAAGGATAGTCACATATTGTGAGTTTCGTCCATGTATACATACCGGAGGTATGGCCTTTATTATCATACCCCCCGCAAATAAAGTTTGGAGGGGGGTATATAGGAATCACCCTGTCCTCAGTCCATCCGTCTGTCTGTCCGTCTGTCCATCCTTGTAAGCGCAACTCCTCCTAAACCATTTGAAAAATTTTCATGAACTTTACACAATGGAAGACCTCCATATGAAGATGTGCATGAAGCAATATAATTCCGTTCTGACATTTCCAAGGGGAGATAATCTAACTTATATCTTTCTGTCCATCCTTATAAGCGCAAATCCTCCTAAACCGTTTGAAGAATTTTCATGAAACTTTACACAATGGAAGAACTCCATATGAACATGTGCGTGAAGCAATATAATTCTGTTCTGACATTTCCAAGGGGAGATAATCTAACTTATACATTTCAGGTGTGGGGGGGGGGGGGGGGGGTGGGGGGTATCACTTTGTGAGTTTTCTCACAATACCTCTAGTTTCATTTAGAAAACATTCTATTTGAACATTTTGTATTATAACTCAAACATTGGGTGTCAGATTTTGATGTCCTTTGGTATGACCAGCGCAGGGAAAAGGACACCCGCATATTGCAGATATCGTCCATGCATATATACCCAAGTTATGGTCTTTGGTTGCACTTAGAAAACCTTCAGTACAAACATTTTGCATTATAACTCAATCATTGGTGGGCAGATTTTTATGTCCTTTGGTATAGTGAGAGACCAGCATGGGGGAATGGAAATCCACTCATTGCATGTTTCGCCCAAGCATACGACGAGGGTTATGGGCTCGTTACATTTAGAAAAACTTTCTACATTAACATTTACATTATAACTGAAACATCAGTTGTTGGATTTTGATGTCCTTTGAGTTGATGATAGACCAGTATGGTTGGAAAGGTTGTCTGTTATGGGTTTTGTCCCATGCATACTTACCACAGTTATTCCCTAATTTAGACCTATGAACGTCTCACATTTTGTGTCCATGGAAAAATTTTTTGTTGAATGGCATTAGAAAACAATAATTTTTATACTTACCAATGGCCCAGACTTAGCTGGTGCTAACTCTTAATTATTCAGGGCCAAACACAAATTTTGCCCCCCCCCCCCCCCCCCAATCCCCAAAATTTGCATCCAAATCCAAAACTTAATGTCCTATATGGTCCTCCATACTTTTGTCCACTGCGCATGCACAGTGTCAAGGAAGTTCCCAAATTGGTACCAAATCTTCATTCTTTGTTTGGCCCATCTATCAGTAACATCTCACTGATATCTTTGCTTATAATCTCTGTTACAATTATGCCAGACACAAAATCATGAAGGAAATGGTGGATCCAAGGATGAAATAAGAGGATCAGACGAAGAAACAGTGGAAGGATGTGTTCAGGGCTGTAACTTATATTTTTTATGTAAAATAATTTCGGGGCATGGGCCTGATGTTTTCATTCTTGCTATGAAATCTCCACTGTTTGTTAAGTGTTTCCTCTCTCCCTTTCCTTGATACCCCCCTTGCTAATCTCCCATGCTTTTGGTATAATTTTTGAAATTTTTTTATTGAAATTTCTTGGGAGTTTTAGCATAGTTACAGAATGTTTATTCTGTTATCCCCATGGTTATGTCCTCACCCTAGGGGTGTTTAGGCGTTTTGGTCATGCATCTACCATCCAATGTATTGCAGCTTCTTCTTATTGCCCATGTTCAGTGGGTATTCAGAGGGACAGAGGTGGGCAGAGGTATACAGAGGGACTTTAACCAAGTTGGTCTGCATTCTGCATGCAGGCCTTTATATTCCCCCCAATTCACCATGGTAAATGTTGTGCCCAAATTACGACAAATGCACCCAAATTAGAAGTTGATTTCTGATAATTAGGCAAGTATTTTCTCGAAACTGAGGTACTAACTTTGGAAAAAAATCACGTTAATCGTAAAATGTCGTTCACAGTGATAAATTCAAAATATTTCAACCAAACTCCGACATGCTGACATGTTTATTTCTTATCAACCTACCTCAATTGTTTACTACAGGCTTTCACTACTTTTCACTACAGTGGAAGAACCTAACTCGGATAAAATACTCTCTATTTTAATTTTTCCCAAGATTTGGGAAAGAAAAGTGGTGTAAAAACACCATGAAAAAATAAGCCAAAGCTGGGTCGAGCACCTCCGGTATGTATACATGGACGAAACTCACAATATGGGACGCTCTTCCATAGTCCAAATCCACGACTACCATAAAACAGTGCGCAAAGCGTCAATTCGTCTTTCTTTTGATTATCCGCACACGTGGTGGATGTGTGCCATCTTTGCTCAGTAACAGTGATATTTTAACTCGTCGATAATGGTTTTCCTGTGACTGGAATTGTGGATCTGAAGATCGTATAATAACAGGACTGTGTTTTATATATTCTCATTTATATTTTCAACCACATTCTCATTGTATATTATTTATTATTCCGTTTTCGCGAATGTTTTGTTTTCGACATCACGCGATTCGACAATGATTTTTTGGTTGATGAATCAATTGTTTTTGGAGTTAGGTATCAATCTGGGACTGTCTGGACAGGATTCCTTCACTCTGTTGAGGGCTGAATTTCTGTTTTTTCGGTCCCTGTCGACCGTCTGGGTTCTGTCATGTACCCACCTTCTCTCGTAGTTGAGGGTGTTCTTCTACTTTCTATTTCTGTTGAGTTCACCTTTTTCTTCTACTGCTCTCACCTGTTATTTCCAGTTCGGTTCCTTTAGGGCAATTCCTTTTGCCCTCGCCCTGGTGCGTTCTCATGGCCGTTTCTTCCACACCCGCGGGTGGTGTGGAACGCTGTCGTTTTGGGAGCCTCCCGACTCGACCACGTCTGGTGTGAGTTTACCCCCTCCATGTGCAGCTCCTCCCGTTTCCCTGAGGGGTGGGTAACGCTATCGTTTCGGGGTCGCCCGATTCGACCACGTCTGGTGAGAATTGCTCCCCCTCCGTGGGGGATGTGCAGCTCCTCCCGCACCAGCGGGGGGTGGAGAACGCTGTCGTTTCGGGGCTTCCCGACTCGACTATTCTGGGGAGAGTTATTCCCCTCCATGTGGAATGTGCAGTTTTTTACCGTGGTGGATACTGCGGGAGCTGTTGGATTTCTGGTGAAGAGATGCCTGGTTCCGGGACTATGCGCCCTCTCCAGTCGACATCTGAGGCTGTCACTAGGGTTGTGACTCCTCCTTTGGAGGCCGAGCTTGGTGGCTCTCTCCTCTTTTCCACCAGTTCCAACAGCTCCCGTAGTATCTGCTGCTACTGCTGTTCCGTCTACAACGTCATTGGGCACCGTTTTTAGCCGGCCTCGGCTTATCCCTGCAAGGGTCTGCAGGGATGTCTGTAGTGTGGTTGTGGGGTCTCGGCCTCAGCCTTCCCCGACTTCCACTCGGCGAAGTCGGATGGGGCTGCCGACTGAACCCCCTACTGTGTCCTTTCAGCCGTTGAGCACAGTAGTTTTATACCTGCAGTGGTCTGCTGCGGTGTCTGGTTGTGTAGACGTGGGGGTATCCGCCGCAGCCTTCCCTGACTTCAACTCGGCAAAGTTGGAAGTGGCTGCCGGCCGGACCCTCTACTGTGGTCTCTGCGCCGTCGAGCACCACAGTTGTCATTGGATTCGGATGTTCTTAGTGGGACACTATGAACTCCACTCCACTCATTCTGTTTCCGTCCACTCATTCTGGCCACACGACCAGTTTTGGGGGACCAACGTCTTTTGTGCAGCCTGAACCTTCTGCCCTGCAGAGGTCTGCAGTGACTTATGAGTTCCCGCTATGTTGATCCTCGGGGTGTGTCACACCTCTATACACGTCTGCCTTCAGACGTTTCGGCTGCCGCCCGTCGTCCCACGTCAGTTATTTTGGAGGATCGTGAACACTTCGCTGGTTAAGAGGGTCAGAGGTGAAGCCACTTTGCCAGTTGGTTCCCCTGTCAAACCGGCCAGTACAGGCAGTGAGCTTAGGGAGGCCCTCTCCTTACTCACTCAGGTTCTGTCAAAGAGCCTTCCCGTTGCTTCCAACGAGGCAGCAAGTGGTTTCCAGGTGCCCCCTATGACGCCGCCTCCCAGGATTGGAGAAAGGCCGCTTTCTGATACCCCTGGTGTTCCGACACCATGGGAGGCGTCGGCTGGTTTGCCCATGATGGGCAATGTGTCTTCCGACTCAGGGGAAGAGTCAGACATGCTTGATGTCGAGAGCCAGCAGTCTTCGGACTTGGGGGCAGCTTTTGATTTCATGTTTGGGTTCCTTCCGGATCTCAGACCATCTAACCAGTCGACGGTGTCAGTCAGGCCGCGATCATCGGTCGCACGCCAACAGCCTATGGAGCAACCCGCTTCCGGGCATCTTCGACCGTGCCAGTTGGTACAGTTGGTTGATCTATTTTCAGCCTTGGACTCTAAGCTAAGTTCCAAGGCTATGAAGGCTCCGTTCTTCACCAGGGTTGACACCTTTTTGCCTCCGGCGCGTTATCGTTCTACGATTCCGCCAATCCGTCGGTCTACCAGACTTTGACGGTTTGGGATCAGGACTCCAATTCCCCCGGGCTTTCCATGTCCAAGTCTGCCGTCATTCCGATGATGACTCTGGAGTCCACATTGGGCTTATCGAGAGAGATGCTTGGTATGCTTTCTCTCTCCGATCACGTCATCTCAGCTTTAGCTGCTTATCTGCCTCCAGATAAGTTTGACGAGGTACAGGATCCTTTGCGTGTGCTGTCCAAGGTGCTCATGCATCTTACTCACACGCATACCTGTAACATGGCTAATCTGGAATTAGTTCGAAGGGACTCTGTGCTGGACACAGGCCGAAGGGACTCTGTGCTGGACACAGGCCGATCCCTTCCTGAGGAGCAGTGCACTACTCTTCGCTCTGCTTCTTTGGCAGGTCCACAACTTTTCCATGGTTCTGTGTTGACGGTCCGGGATGACGTCCTACGTCATTCCAAAGATCAGCTGCTGTTTCTTCAGCTCGTCAGCCTTCTAGGGTAGGCAGGGGCCGTTCCAAGCCTAACAAGTACCCTCTGCTTCCTCTGCGAACCTTCTGCCACCGCTTCTACTTCTTACTCAAGGGGTAAGGGTAAGCGTTGGCAGTCTTGAGGGAAGTCCCAGGATTCTTCATTCAGTAGAGGAGGTGTTTTCTCCTCTCGCGAGCCTCGTCGGGGTTTGAAATGAAGGTCCTCACCTCGACTCATCCCAGGTTGGAGGATGGATAGCAGAGTTCGCAGACCGTTGGGCCACCATCACATCCGATCCTTGGGTGTTAGATGTTGTTCAGTCCGGGCTGCGAATATCCTTCCGAAGGCACCCCACTCTGTCCAGGGTGCCTCTTCCAACCACAGTTCCTTCAGACATTTTACGTCGGGAACTTTTGTCCACGGAGATAGACAATCTCCTGACAAAGGGGGTGATTGAGGTCATCAAGAACATTAGGTCAGTGGGTTTCTATTCCCGCCTGTTCTTGGTGCCGAAGAAGGACGACCGACTCCGACCGGTTATCGATCTGGGTTTCCTGAACCAGTCTATCATTGCTCCCAAGTTCAGCATGGAGACTTTCAGCTTGGTCCTCCGTTCAATTCACCAGGGAGATTTCGCTGCCAGCTTCGACCTGCGAGACGCTTACTTTCACGTTCCGATTCATTGGGCGTTACGGAAGTATCTCAGGTTCGTTTTTCTGGGGCGAGTTTACCAGTTCAAGGCCATGCCTTTCGGCCTCAACCTGGCTCCTTGGGCCTTCACCAGACTGATGTCACATGTGATAGCTTTCCATCGCACACAGTCCAGGGTGACTACTTTGGCATATCTGGACGATATCCTCCAGGGGCATTCCAATGCTGCCTTACTGGAGTCGGATGTCGCCACTCTGTTGAGCTTGCTCACGTCGCTAGGTTTCAGAGTCAACGAGGAGAAGTCAGACCTGGTCCCTTCTCAGTCGTTTTATCATCTGGGGATGGCTTTCTGCACACAATTCAATTTGGTGGCAGTTCCCCAGGCCAAGGCTGTGATTCTCTCAGCTTTTGCTCTGACTCTGTCCCAGTCCACATCCGCGACAGCTCGGAGTGTTCTCCGGCTAATCGGTCTCAGCCGTTCAGTGACGGATCTCATTCCTCTAGGTCGGCTGCGAGTCAGACCTCTCCAACACTTTCTGCTCAGTCGTTAGAGGCCGAATGTAGATTTTCTGGATCTGGGGCTTCCGTTTCCAGAATATCTTTATCCTCACCTTCTCCTCTGGGCGGATGTCCAGTGGCTGTCGCAGGGTGTTCCGTTGGACTTACCCACGTCCGATCGCATTCTGATGGCAGATTGCAGCGATCTCGGATGGGGTGCGACGTTGGATCCTCTTGATCTTTCCATTCACGGGATGTGGGACCAGGATCATGCAGCTCTACACATCAACCAGAAGGAGCTTCTTGCTCTTCTTCTGAGTTTCAGGCAGTGGATCCCTCACCTGTCGAATCGCCAGGTCCTTCTGTTGTCTGACCATTCGACGGTGGTTGCTTACATTCGGAACCAGGGCGGCACGCACTCTGTTCCAATGTACGAATTGGCTCGGGATCTTCTACTGCTCGCTCAGGATGTCCACGCCAGGGTGGCTGTTCGTCACATTCCCGGTCGTCTGAACATCCTAGCCGACTCCCTGTCCCATTGGGGCAGGGTCATTTCCACCAGGTGGATGCTCCACATGGCGGGTTCCATCGTTCTCTTGCGACTCGTTGGAACCATCCGCTGGACACTTTCGTGTCCCCGAGTCCAGATGCTCTGGCTTTTGCCGTGGATGCTCTGGCCCTCCTTTGGGATGGTCTTGTTAGCTACGCCTTCCTACCGGTTCCGATTCCGCCTCAGGTTCTCGCACAGATATGCACCTGCAGTCGTCGAATCCTTTCGATCACACCCGTCGCCTCGGTGGGTGTGGATCAATCTGCTCCGCTCTCTGTTAGCGGCGATTCCGGCATGTCTCCCTCTACCTCGCGATTTTCTTTGCCAAAGTTGCCCGAGGAGGTTTCACATTGACCTGACTTTATTGTGCCTTCGCACATGTCTTTTATCGGGTCCTGTCTCCTCCGTAGTGGTTTTTCGAGACACGCAGTGGAGTTGCTTTTCTTCTTCAAGGAGGCACTCACCCCACTGGTTTAGCCTCTGTGGCTAATTTGAAGGTTCTTCTGTCGATGGTGTGCGATCACTCTGTTGCTTCTGTCACTCTTTCGGTCACACCACCTGCGGAGTTTCTGGTATATGTTTGTTTCTTGAGGGGTCTCCAGCAATGGGTACATGTCCACCATGCTTCGGAGACATTTTTTCATATGTGATACCGCATTGTTTCGACACTCATCCTTGCCTCTCCAAGCTTGTTCAGCTCTTTTCCTTGAAAAGGCCTAGGACTTTGCAGTTTACTCCAAGATGGTCACTTTCTTGGGCGCTGCTCTGCTTGGGGGTGGGGGGCATTCGCGCCTTTATCCTGGATGAATATGCGTTTTCTCACATGCCAGATCTCTCCTGCATCCATTTCTTGATGGATTTGTCTTGCTATTCGTGCAGCTTCCGCTCGTCTAGCTACTGGTGATTGTATTACCAATTGTTTTTTCTGTCTCGAGGTGCCGGATGACAGATGTTATACTGGCAGCCTTCTGGAGAAATGCTATATTCTCCTTTTATCTACGACAGTTGCGGGAGCCGACAGAGAACCCTGGGGCCCTCTTTCTTCGGCTCTGGCTGTTGTCTATCCCAGCCTTTCAGCTTTTTTCAGGGTCAGTTCCAGCTTTGTGCTGTTATTGCCCTTTCTGTCTGTGCGTCGCACTTCACCATACGCCTCATCTTTCATTGTCTTTTCTAATGTTCGTGATGCTATGGTTTGATAGGCCTCGGGATCTCTTCCTCTGTCCACGGTACCAGTGCTATTGAGTTATGTGTGGGTTGGTTATGTGATTCCCTCCATCCTTTTGTCTATTCAGCCTGTAGTAAACAATTGAGGTAGGTTGATAAGAAGTATAAATTTTATAGTAAATTTCCTTTCTTATTATACCTACCGAAATTGTTTACATGGAGGCCCTCCCGTCTTCTTATTTGGGTAAGAATCCTTCCTCCCCGCTGATCACATATCTTGTGTTGTTCAGATCAAAAGAATGACGAATTGACGCATTGCGCACCGTTTTACGGTAGTCGTGGATTTGTACTATGGAAGAGCGTCCCATACTGGGTGTGCACCGATGGCGCTCGACCCAGTTTTGGCTTATTTTTTCGTGGTGTTTTTAAACCACTTTTCTTTCCCAAATCTTGGGAAAGATTAAAATAGAGAGTATTTTATCCGAGTTAGGTTCTTCCACTGTAGTGCAAGCCTGTAGTAAACAATTTCGGTAGGTATAATAAGAAAGGAAATTTACTATAAAATTTATACTTCTGTACTATGGGTATTTAACCCGACTAAGTTCAAAGTATCTGTATCCGGACTCCTCAACTTATGTTGTAAGGGGAGGCCAGTCACTGACTCGGTCATTCAATGTCATTGGTTTTTCATACCATAACCCCTTCAGAAACAGTTTGCACTGTACACATGAGCAGTTGTTGTATTTAAGTTGGATTTTCCTGAACGTGATCAGCATGTTCATTAAAATGCAACATAAATACAACAACTGCCCATGTGTATGGCACAAACTGTGGTCTGAAACTTTGAAGTTTCAGTCACAAATGAGTGCCATAGATTGTATTTGAGGGAATAATCAAGGTAAGCAAACTTAGTGTCCTATTAATGTGTCAATGATGCAAACCCATAAAAAAGAATACATGTTGAACTGCATTATAATGCCGTAGTCAATGTTAAACCTATGAAATTTGCTACACCAAACTGTCACGGAAGGGGAAATTTCTGAATTATGAGGACTGGATCAGTCATGAATTTAGGTGATGAAGAATTGTGCACAGGCAACACGGCAGGGTATTTTGGACAAAAATAAAATGAAATGGGTTGGATAACAAAAAACTGAAAATTAATTAACCTTCTCTAAAACTGCGAATCAGTTTACCAATTGCTAAATTATGCTAATCAATGTTCCTGAAAGGTGAGAAGACTGTGAATCAAAATTTTGAAAACAAAAAATACCCTGGTACTATGTGGGTAATGCTACAGAAATGGAAATGGGAAGAAATAATAATATTCCTACCTAGTAGGTTATAAGCAGTACAAGGTTATGAATATTATTATTTCTTACCTTTGTGGGGGGCAGTGCCCTCTTGGACTCATTTCAAGGAGGGCAATGAATTGCAGCAACGGAAGGCCTGATATGAATGAGATTTCAAATGTAAAATTTCTGAATGTCAGGATGAGCTTTTGTGATCACTCACCGTCCGTCAGCTCTTGTCTGTGAACATGATGTTTGCACCTGCCCCTCCTAAACCACTGAACCAATTTTAGTTATAGATGAGGTGATTGCTTGTTCTGACATCAGATTTTGTTGGGGTTTTTTTCAGATCAACTTGCCCAGCCTTTTAGGGAGGGGATGGGGGAAAATCCACCAAAATTCTTTAAAAATCTTCTTCTCATGAACCAGTATGTACAGTGACTTGATATTTGGATTGAAGCTTCCTTTTGAGGTGTAGAATCAAGTTAGTTCAAAGGAAGTTCGAGGATCAGTATTTGCCTTTATAATGGGAGGGGCAAGATTTTTAGCCCTGCCCGAAATTTCTATTTTCTGAACCGATGGTCCGATTTGAACCAAATTTTATGTGGTATTATTGAGTCATAAATACTTGATTTATGCAAAAATCCTACTCTCGTGTCTCTGTGGGAACCCCGGAACTGAAAAATAGAAATATTTTAAAATGCCCATATTTCCCAAAGCACATGGAACAGAGAATTGTTATTTGGTATGAAGCATCCTTAGGACCAGTAGAATTGAATGGTAAAAAAAAATTGTCATCAGTTGTGTCAGGGTGTCCTATAGGGAGGGGGGAGGGGGTAGTGAAAAAATGCTGAATCCGCTTACAGTAAAACCTGTTTTGAGAGACCACTGTCATGAGAGACCACCTGTCTTGAGAGACCGCTATGACCTTGTACCATTTGGTTGTTTTTCTCTATAAAGAACCTGTAATGAAAGACCACCTGTTTTGAGAGACCACTTTTGCCTGGCAAAAAGGGCAGTCTCTCAAGACAGTTTCTACTGTATTTGCAAAAATTAAAAAAAGAATTTTGTCCCCAACCACTGATCAGAATCTTTTGATATTTGGTATACAACATCCATAAGGGGCTCAGATACAAATGTGTTAAAATGAAGTTCCTTGGTTCATAATACAGGAGCCCAAATTTTTAACTTGGGGTAATATGGGGAATGATCTTTAAATATCTTCTTCAGATCTACCAGTCAGCATACATTCATATTTGGTATGCAACATCTTTGGGGTGGGGGGGGGGGGGGGGGGGGGTCAAATTCAAGTTTGTACAAATTGGGTCCCTTGGTTAATATTTGGGCTTGCTATGGTAGCCTGAATTTTAACTTGGTGCAATATGAGGGAATTTCTTTAAAAATCTTCTTCTTCAGATCCACAACCACAAGTCAGAATGCTTTCATATTTGGTATACAACATCTCTAGGGGGGTGAGATTCAAGTTTGTTCAAAACAAGTGCCTGGGTTATTATTTGGCTCCCTATGGTAGCCCAAATTTTAACTTACTGCAATATTAGGGAATTTCTTTAAAAATCTTCTTCAGATCAACCAGTCAGAATGCTTGTATATTTGGTATACAACATTTCTAGGGGGGAGAGATTCAAATTTGTTCAAATCGGGTTCTTAGGTTAATATTTGGGCTCCTTATGGTAGCCCTAATTTTAATTTAGTGCAGTGTGAGGAAATTTGTTTAAAAATCTTCTTCTTCAGATCCACAAGTCAGAATGCTTTCATATTTGGTATGCAACTTCTCTTGGGGATCACATTCTAATTTGTTCAAACTGAGTCCCTGGTTTCATATTTATACCACCGCTTCGAAGAAGTGGGGGCTATATAGGAATCGCCCTGTACGTCCGTACGTACGTACGTATGTCCATCCGTCCGTACGTCTTTCCGTCCGGACAAATTTTTGTGTGCACAACTCCTCCTACATTAATGAACCGATTTTGATGAAACCTTCATCTCTACTAAGTGAACATGTGCATATTCCAAACTTTTTGATCTGCGACAATTTTAACCAGGTTATCTCTCTTGAACTTTGATTTAATATGGGTTTCTATATGAAATTCTTGTGTGCGCAACTCCTCCTACATTTATCAATCAATTTGGACAAAACTTTTCAGACATCATCACTACTAAGTGAACATGCACATATTCCAAGATTTTTGATCGGCGACAATTTTAACCAGGTTATCTCCCTTTGACTTAGATTTATTGTGTCTTTCCATCCGAACAAATTCTTGTGCACGCAAAACTCCTCCTACATTAATGAACCGATTTTGATTAAACCTTTCAAACATTATCTCTACTAAGTGAACATGTGCATATTCCAAACTTTTTAATCTGCGACAATTTTAACCAGGTTATCTCTCTTGAACTTTGATTTAATATGGGTTTCTACATGAAATTCTTGTGTGCGCAACTCCTCCTACATTTATCAATCAATTTGGGCGAAAGTTTACAGACATCATCACTACTAAGTGAACATGCGCATATTCCAAAATTTTTGAGCTGTGGCAATTTTAACTAGGTTATCTCCCTTTAACTTAGATTTATTATGGGTTTCTACATGAAATTCTTGTGCGTGCAACTCCTCCTACATTTATCAATCAATTTGGACAAAACTTTTCAGACATCATCACTACTAAGTGAACATGTGCATATTCCAAGTTTTTTGATCTGCGACAATTTTAACCAGGTTATCTCCCTTTGACTTAGATTTATTATGTCTTTCTGTTCGAACAAATTCTTGTGTGCGCAACTCCTCCTACATTAATGAACCAATTTTGATGAAACCTTTCAAACATCATCTCTACTAAGTGAACATGTGCATATTCCAAACTTTTTGATCTGCGACAATTTTAGGTTATCTCCCTTTAACTTAGATTTATTATGGGTTTCTACATGAAATTCTTGTGCGTGCAACTCCTCCTGCATTTATCAATCAATTTTGACGAAACCTTTCAAACATTATCACAACTAAGTGAACATACGCATATTCCCAAATTTTTGATCTGCGACAATTTTAACCAGGTTATCTCCCTTTAACTTGGATTTATTATGGGTTTTCAAATGGGATTCTTGTGTGTGCAACTCCTCCTACATTAATGAACCGATTTTGAATACATGTTGCACATTGTAAATGTGTTTTTCCAAATGTAAACCATATATGTGTGGGCTCTTTAAGTATTCAGTGCTGTTCTGTGGAAGGCCACATGCAAATACAAATTTCAACAACAAAAAATGATCTTTATGTATACATTTCCTTATGGCCTTCGCCTACATGATCAGAAGTGCATTCCTCTAAAAACCCAAAGCGGGGGTATTAATCACCTTCAGTGATAGTTCTAGTTGGATTTCCTATGTGAGCCCAAATTTTAACTTGGTGCAATATGAGGGAATTTCTTTAAAAGTCTTCTTCTCCAGAACCATTTCTTAGAATGTTTTGATATTTGGTATACAGCCTCTCTAGCAGGAGGGGGGCTCAAGTTTGTTCAAATCAAGTCCGTGAGTTAATATTTTGGGCTTTTTATGAGAGCCTAAATTTTAACTTAGTGCAATATGAGGGAATTTCTTTCTCCAGATCCACCAGTGAGAATGCTTTTGTATTTGGTATACAACATATCTAGGGGGTTGAGATTCAAGTTTGTTCAAGTCAGGTCCCTGGGTTAATATTTGGGCTCCCTATGGTAGCCTGAATTTCAACTTAGTGCAATACGAGCGGTCAGGATTAGCCATTGTTCATAAGTATATGACCTTAAACACCAATAAATGAATAAATAAATAAATAAATAAATAGTGCAATACGAGGAAATTTTTTTTTAAATCTTCTCATTCAGATCACCCGCTCACAATGCTTTCACATTTGGTATACAGCACCCTGGTGGTGGAATGGAAGGGCTCAGACTCAAATTTGTTCAAGTTAAGTTCCTAGGTTGATATTTGGACTCCCAAGTTTTGCATTACTAGAAAACAGGGCATTATTTCTGTGAAGCATCACAGAACTAGAAAAAATCATCTGGCAAGGACAATAAAGTTATAAATAATTAAATAACTTCATTCTTCTGTAGTGTTAACTAGCTATAGATGCTAATTAAATCCTTCTTATATGTTGGTGGGCTTGTACAACATAGAATTAGGGGAGTACATCAAAATTCACAGTTTTTATTTGAGAGTACTATAATGAATAATTCAAACATTTTTATCTCACAGCTTGTGACAAGGGAAAATGTGTTCCCCAAAAGGAGCAAAAGGGCGGAGATTGGTTAGAAATGGTAAATGGATTTATTTCTCAAGAAAATAAAAAAGTGTTGCAAACTGGTTTCTTTTGCAGAGTGAAGATAATCTGATGAATCGTTTAAACTTACTTGGTTCTCAAGAAACTAAATCACTGTTGTCAAAATATTTTGATAAAGTTATCAAACTTCGGGAAGAAGAGAGAAAATATGTGTTGCAGTGCAATGAAATGGAGGTGAGTTTAACTGAACAGTTTGTTCTAAAACATGGTAAACTCTAATTTGTGTCTAGAGAGACCTTTTGTCAAATATGTAATTAGTGGGATTCTAAATTACATTATGGAGAATTACATTATACTGATGAATTTCTGTCTTCCGTTATATGTGTTTCCAGGATTTATTCCACAGAATTTTTGAAAGGGGCCTTTTTGGGGAATGAGGATCCACAACGGCAGGCCTTGCATTCTTAACAATGCAGGAGGGCTAATAATCGCTCCCTTGCATGACCTAGGCAAGCAATTAGCTCTCCCCAAGCTAAAAGTGGCAAAATGAAGTTTTACTATTGATGAATTCTGCCTATTGGACTTTGTACATTTTATTTGGTGCTGCTAACAAGGTAGTCTCTGTAAGACGGCTTCACTGTCCCTCCCACATCTCCGGAAGGCAAGGCCCAGAGGTGTGGGAAGAGTAGTGTGGACGTCTTACAGAGATCACTAACATAGCAGAGATCTGAAAAGATGTGGGTTTTAAGAATAGGCTGTTATGATAATCATTATTTTTTAAGGCCAGGAGGGCTAGGTTCCGCCCACCTTATTTTTTTAAGGCGAGCAGTAGACGAGCGAATAAATTGCTCTCCTCAAAATGCCAGGCCTGCAACGGTCAACAAAACCAGGCAAATGCAAGCAAACTGTGCCATAATTTTTGGGACCTCCAATCTCATCTGGCTAGGTTTACTCCTGGACTGTTGGGGGCACTTTGGCAGCGATTCCTCGACCCTTGTCAGGCGAATCGTTTGTTGTTCCATCTTCCCCTGCTGGTGAGCCAACCAGCAGGATGGGGCTGGGATATTGGCAACCAGGGCCATCTGATCTGCAGGGGCCTGTGATGGCTCCTGTTAGCTGTCACTCTTGGACCTTCCTCCGGTGATTTCTCACCATATCCCAAGTCTGGCTGTCGAGCGACACTTGTCGTTGGTCTCAGAGGATAGGCAGTCGGGGGGTCCTTCTGTTTCTCAGAGGCCAGTGGCAGTTTCCTGTCACTATTTGGACAATCCTCCTGGCTCCTTGGGCCTTCACCCGACTGATGTCACATGTGCTCACCTTTTGCCATACTTAGTCAGCTGTGACTTTGTCAGCCTACTTGGACGACATCCTCCACTGGCACCCCAATGCTGCCGTTCTGAAGTCCGGTGTCCGGCGGCCATTTGTCGCTGGGTTTCAGAGTCAACTGCGAGAAGTCAGATCTTATTCCTTCTCAGCAATTTTGTCATATCGGCTAGTGATGAATCGATAATCGGAATCGGCAATTGGAACCGGCCGGTTATGGGGCATCGGCCGATCATGACAACCGGCAGTTAAAAACCGGCTGTTTCTGGTTATTCTATATTTAACCCTGACTATTAAAAATCTGTTTGATATCTGGCCATTTCAGTAAAGTTTCCAGATTAAAAACGTGAAGTGCATAGCAGAATATTTAGGGATTTGCAGAGCTGAGATATTGCGGAATTTACCATCTGCAGTCGGTACGGGATCACCACCATATCCTGGCTGATCGAAGTCACTGGCCTTCAGTCATTATGCTGTACAGCGTTGCACTGGGTACATGTATAAATAAAATGTGTTCAGCTGATAGTCTGTAGTACTTCATGATGCAAGCTTCACAATACAATAAGAAATTAAAATTAGAGAAAAAACTTAAAAACACTCTTTTTTTCAATTTTAGATGATTATTACACAACATGTAAGTCGCATAACTGTCACAAACACGTTTTCAGTCTGTCAAGTTCATTTTTGGCTCACCAACTTTAGTTGTGTGAGCCTATGGCATAGCCCTCATGTCGGCGTCGGTGTTGGCATCCGCTCTCAAATATTTTAAACTTTTGTGTACAGGTTTTGATTTTTTGGCTTTTTAAAATTTTGTTTAGTTTCTGCATATTGCTATGGTGGTTCACTATAACATTTAACTCTTTTCCAGGGTATTTTGTCTTAATTTTAACCCTTTGAATCAAATTTTAGACTTATTTTGATGTTTGCGTGCAGGTTTTGATGGGTTTTTTTTCCTTTCTTCCAAGTGGAGATTTACCTTGCAGCATATGGCCATGCCTTCTATTGTATGTAAACATGCATCTTAGGGCTAAGTTTGTATTATTTAACGCTTTTCCCGCTGAATTACTTCAATTTTGGACTTTTATGTACAGGTTTTGGACTTATTTTACTTTTATGTGCAGGTTTTGAGGTTTGTCTTTCTTTTCTTCCAAGTGGCGACTTACCTTGTAGCATATTGCCATGGTTCCTATTTTATGTTAGGATGCTTCTTGGGGCTAGTATTATATTAGTTAACCCTTTAGCAGCTGATTTACTTTAATTTTGGACTTTTGTGTGCATGTTTTGGACTTTTGTGTGCATGTTTTGATATTTTTTTTAAGTAGAGTTTTACCTCACTGGCATATTGCCATGGTGGTTACTGTAACATTTTCAGGGTATTTTTCTAAATTTTAACCCTTTGAAACAAATGTGATGCTTTTTTTACTTTTATGTGCAGGTTTTGAGGCTTGTCTTTCTTTTCTTCCAAGTGGATATTTTTCAAGTAGAGTTTCACCTTACTGGCATATTGACATTGTGGTTCTGTGACAGGGTATTTTTCTCAATTTTAACCCCTTGAAACAAATGTGATACTTTTTTTTTACTTTTATGTGCAGGTTTTGAGGTTTGTCTTTCTTTTCTTCCAAGTGGTGACTTACCTTGTAGTATATTGCCATGGTTCCTATTTTATGTTAGGATGCTTCTTGGGGCTAGTATTATATTATTTAACCCTTTAGCTGCTGATTTACTTTAATTTTGGACTTTTATGTGCAGGTTTTGGACTTTTGTGTGCAGGTTTTGATGTTTTTTTCAAGTGGAGTTTTACCTCACTGGCATATTGCCATGGTGGTTATTGTAACATTTTCAGGCTATTTTTCTAAATTTTAACCCTTTGAAACAAATGTGGTACTTTTTTGACTTTTATGTGCAGGTTTTGAGGTTTTTCTTTCTTTTCTTCCAAGTGGGTATTTTTCATGTAGGGTTTCACCTTACTGGCATATTGCCATGGTGGTTACTGTGACATTATCTGGGTATTTTTCTCAATTTTAACCCATTGAAACAAATGTGATACATTTTTTTTTAACTTTTATGTGCAGGTTTTGAGGTTTGTCTTTCTTTTCTTCAAAGTGGAGACTTACCTTGTAGCATATTGCCATAGTTCCTATTTTATGTTAGCTTGCTTCTTAGGGGTTATTATTATATTATTTAACCCTCTAGCTGCTTATTTTCTTTAATTTTGGACTTTTGTGTGCAGGTTTTGAACTTCTTTTTTTTTTTACTCCAGCCACCCCTTTACATTGGCCACCTGTTGGTGAGCCATGGGGTACTGATACCCCCTCTAGTTTAATTCAGTTACCTCCCTTGATGTTTCTCTCCAATGTTGATTGTAAAGCACATGTCAACACTGGAGGAACACACCAAGGAAGTTAACAAGCTGAAAAATGAACACTAAATAATAAATGTCATTTGTGTATCTGTAAACCATGCGTCATACAACTTCACAACACACATTGACAGCAAAGTTATTATTCAGTTGAAAAACGAAGTATGTGTGATCAGTACAGTCCTGGTTAATACAGCCAAGTGTATTGTATTCTTACACAAAACCATATTGACACTATTTTCCGGAATAAATACGATCTTCACGAGAGAACAATATCATGTGATTGTATCATAAATATCGATCTTCTTTCCCACCCGAACCCCTAAAATGTAAATATTATTTTGGCTAATATTGCCCAGCAGTAAACATGCATACTCTGAGAACATATGTGGTATTAAGCTTTCGTAATTGGTGATTTATCAATGAAATTGTGTAGTATAACAGGCACCAACAGATTTTCTGTGTCCTGTTTCAACCATCGGCATTATTGGCAGATAAATAATTGGTAATCGGTTCGCTGTAAGTTTTGATAATCGGTTCATTACTAATTTGGCAGTGTTTGTACAGGTCATGGAATCCTGGAAAAGTCATGGAATTTTGAAAAAAAATTCAAGGGCCTTGAAACGTTTTGGAAAATGGGCTTGAAGGGTTAAAGTTTTGGAAAATCATGGAATTCGTAACCAGATTTAGAAGGGATTGAACTTGCGCAAAAATTATGCAAAAAACAAACCTTTTCTGTTTGTGTGCGAACTAACCCGGTCATGAAATTTTTGGAAAAGTCATGGAATTTGATTCTCTGAAAAGTGTATGAACCCTGATTTGGGCAAGGATTTCAACACTTTTCACAATGTGGTGTCTGTTCCCATGGCTCAGGCATTCATCCTTTCCACCTTGACTCTGGACCTGCTCCAATCCTCCTCAGTCTCGGGACTTTCCTTTGTTTGCTGGGCTTTTGCGGTTCGGTGACATATCTCAATCTGCTGGGGCATTTGTTTGTCTGACCTCTCCAACACTTCCTGTTGGATCAGTGGCGTCCGAATGTGGATACTCTGGACCTGGAACTCACTATTCCTCCATCCTTGCATTGTCATCTCTGCCCTTGGACCAATGTTCACTGATTGTCTCAGGGTGTTCCATTGGATCTTCCTCAGGTCGATCACATCCTCACAGCGGATGCCAATGATCGGGGTTGGGGTGCGACATTAGATCCTCTCAGTTTGTCTACTCACGGCGAGTGGGACCATGAGCAGGTGGCCCTTCATATCAACCAGAAGGAGCTCCTGGCTCTTCTGTTGAGTTTTCAGCAATGGATCTCTGACCTGTCGAATCACACAGTCCTGCTTCTTCCAGATCATTCGACAGTGGTGGCCTACATCTGGAATCAAGAGGGCAAGCTTTTGATTCCCATGTATCGGCTATCTTGGGATCTTCTGCTGTTAGCATTGGATGTACATGCTCAGGTTGCCATTTGGCACATCCCTGGACATCTCAACATCATAGCCGACATCCTGTCCAGACGAGACAGTGTCCTTCCCATTGAATGGATGCTGCATCGTTCAGTGTTTCAGATAATTTGCGAACGATGGGGTCGTCCTCTTATCGACCTTTTTGCCACTCAGTGGAATCATCAGGTGGAGACCTTTGTCTCTCCTTGTCCAGATCCACTAGACTTTGCGATGGACTCTCTGTCTCTCGACTGGACAGGGTTGGGTCAGCTATGCCTTCACTCCTTCTCTGATTCTTCCTCAGGTGTTGTCGAAGATTTGTGCTTGCAGTCGCAGGGTCATTCTGATCACTCCTCTGTCTCCACAGAAGGTGTGGATCAATCAGCTGTGGCCTCTGTTAGCAGGTCGGCCAATTCATCTTCCTCTACGTCGTGATCTTCTTTCCCAGAGCTGGCCCGGGAAGTACCACAACAACCTGGGGAGTCTGTCCCTTCACGCCTGTCGTTTATCAGATCCAGTCTCTGGAATAGAGGTTTTTTGAGACAAACAGTGGAGTGCATTTCTGCATCACATCAAGGTTCCACTGGCATGACTTATGCTGCTAAGTGGATAGTTTTCTGTCGCTGGTGTGCAGCTCAACTTGTGGATTACCGAAATCCGTCAATCTCTCAAATTGTGGATTTTCTTGTATACCTTTTTGACTCAAAGGGCCTTCAGCCATTACCATTAAGGGCTACAGGTCTATGCTGTCAGAAACTTTCTTTTATGTGGGAAAGCAGTGTTATGGTTGTAATCTCTTTCTCTCCAAACTGCTTCAGCACTTTTCTCTGAAGAGGCCTCGAGTTTTGCATCTTACACCCAAATGGAACTTGGCATGGGTGTTGCATTGTTTGGAGGGGGTGCCATTTGAGCCTTTATCTGAGGCCAATTTGTGTTTTCTCACATAAGACTGCTTTCCTTCCTTCTAACGTTTGCTTCTGCCAAATGTGTCAGTGAGCTTCATGCGCTTTCTGTTGAACTGAGGCTAACAGTGTAACCTTCACTACTGATTGCTCTTTTCTGGCCAAGAATCAACTTCCTGATTCTGTGCCTCCTCCCATCTGCATACGGGCACTTCCTCCTGTCAATGGCCGGAGGCCTCTTCTTTGTCCTGTTTGTGCAGTTAAGACTTATTTTAATCACACATAGTTCATTTGGAGGGGTCCGAAGAGATTCTTTCTGTCTGTCATTCCTGGGAGGCAGTCTATCTCTTCCTATTCTCTTTCCAGCTGAATTTGTCTCGCAATCAAGTTGACTTATTCCAGTTTGACTGCTCCGGATCTTGTTTCAAACTGGTGTAATGCTCATGTTGTTCGGGCCATTTCCACATCCTGGGCGTTCTCCAATTCTGTTTCGCTCAGGGTTGTTATGAATGTACCTTGCTGGAGGAATGCTACTACTTTATCCTTTTATCTCAGCAATCTGAGGGCCTTTTTAACTCACCTGAGCGAAGCTGAAGGGGAGCGTAACTGATCACTTTCTGTTCGTCGTCCATAGTCCGTCGTCCATCGTTAACTTTACATTATCGACTTCTCACGATCTGCTGGACCAAATTCAACAAAATGTGCTGTGCATGTTCCCTATCATATGTCAATTCAAGTTTGTTCAATCAAGTTGACCCGCCCCTCGGTAGGGCCATGCCCAAAAAGTGTGCTTAAATCTTAAAAAATCTTCTTCTCATGAACCAGCAGCAGCAGAGACTTGATATTTGGTGTGCAGCTTCCTTTTGAGGTGTAGACTCAGATTTGTTCAAGAGAAGTTCGAGGAGCTATATTTGCCTTCGTTATAGGAGGGGCAAGAATTTTCGCCAAGCCCCAAATTTCTATATTTTTATACTGTACCAATGACCCAGACTTAGCTGGTGCTAACTCTTAAAATTCTAGGGCCAAACACAAATTTTGCCCCCCCCCCCCCCCCAATCCCCAAAATTTGCATCAGAATCCAAAAAATCAATGTCCTATATGGTCCTCCATACTTTTGTCCACTGCGCATGCGCTGTGTCAAGGAAGTACCAAAATTGGCACCAAATCTTCATTCTTTGTTTGGCCCTGAAATTAGTAACATCTCACTGATATTTGGGCTTATAAATCTCAGTTAAAATGATGCCAGACACATAATCATGAAAGAAATGGTGGATCTAAGGATGAAATAAAAGGATGAGAGGAAGAATCAGTGGTGGAAGGATGTGTTCAGGGCTGTAACTTATAATTTTTATGCAAAATTATTTCATGTTCCCTAATTTTGGTGCATAGTCCTGATGTTTATATTCTTGTTATGAAATTTCCACGGTTTGTTCAGTGTTTTCTCTCTCCCTTTCCTTTATACCCCCCTTACTATTCTCCCATGCTTTTGGCATAATTTTTGTAATTTTTTTACTGAAATTTCTTGGGAGTTTTTAGCTTGGTAACAGAATGTTTATTATGTTTTTCCCCATGGTTACGTCCTCACCCTAGGGGTGGTTAGTTGTTTGGTCATGCATCTACCATCGAATGTACTGCAGTTTCTTCTCTGGAAGCGTCTGTTTTACATCGGATAGTGTTTAAAATTGGTTACTGATTTCGGGCCATATTTTCAGGGCCTGGAGTCTTGTTTTCGGTTTTTATTCACTCTTGTTTATGTTGACAGCGGTTACTTCTGACAGTGATTACTTTTCTTCTATTTAGTTCTGCTCATAGCCAGATACATTAATATTGTTCGTAAGTGTAGCATTAATTTTTAGATATGTTTTAAAAATTTTGTCCACACTTAGGCTTTTTTGGGATCCATTTGGGCTCATTGTTCCCTTTGGGAACTTGGGGTCATCTTGAAAATTTTTCGAGAAAATTTTTCTTTTGAATTTTTTTTCGAAATGTTTGTAATGGATTATAATATTATTATGTATCTTTGTTTTCAAGGGTTAGTGCGAGTACGATGACTGTTTAATATTTTTTCAGAATGAAAGAATATTTTTTTATTGTAATCGAGGGGGGGGGGGGGGGGGGGGGGGGGGCGCGGTGGCTCAGTTGGTAGAGGTGCAGTCTGCAAGCCGAGAGGTCCTCGGTTCGAATCCCACCTGCGGCAACCGCGTTGTGTCCTTGGGCAAGACACTTCACCCCGAATGCCTACATGGGGGCACGATGACGCTGTGTACTGAGGCGTACTGCACGTCGATGGTGCGCATGTCTTCAACCACTCTAACCCTGCCTGTGCTGCGGTGCAGAGTTCAGAGTTACGATGTTGGAGAGCTGACAGCTGCTCGTCGTTGCTTGGTGGTTCTCTCCGGGTACTCCGGCTTCCTCCACCCGTCAAACTGTCACGGTCACGATTAGCCATTGTGCATAAGTATGTGACCTTAAACACCAATAAATAAATAAATAAATAATTGTAATCGAGGAAGTCTTCCTCTGATTCTCATGTTCATTGTATTTGCTGTAGTCAGTGTACTCGCACTAATTCTTGATCAGTGTGTGCCAATTCGGATGACAAACGTTGGAGATGTGTGTCACAGTATATTATTAGTGGTGAGAGGTCCATTCCGGTCCTCTCGCCACAGGGTCACTCTAGTTTTTTCAGTCTCTTTTTCAGAGGAACAAGAACAGGGTGATGTTTCCGTGATGTCTTCAAAAGTGTGCTCCATCGTCGCAATGAAGAGCTAGCGGCAAAGTGCTCAACGAAACGCGGAAAGTGCCTAAGAGGTCTCTAGTAGGATCGATGGTCACTTGTCGCCCGCTAGCTCCCCCGGTGAAGCAATCATTCATGAAATGGTTGTGACGCCGGGTTCATCCGTTGCGGTCCAGGAGAGGAGAAGGGGTGTTGCGAGCACTATAATCTCGGATCACGCACACCCGGCGACGGCGGATCGGAGGATGGAACGGAGAAAGCCAGTCAGACTGGTAGCCAGCTTGTCCAGGTCTACCCGGACCGTGAGCGAGAGAGGCCCCCTCTCTCTTACAACAACATCTGGGCCCAGATGTTGTTGTACATATGTTTGTCAGTCGGAGCATACGTCCACTCCTGTTCGGGATGCTCCGTCGCATAGACAGTCCGGCGCGGCTAGTCTAATGGCTTCCTCTTCCACACGTCAGCACACACGACCGCACCTTGGATACGTGACCGCAGATATCCAGCCTGCTTCGCCGACCAGGGATTCCATGTCGACCAGGCCACGCCATCCGCTAGCCAAGGACACAAGGCCTTTCCAGTTGGGACGTTTGCATAAGAAGTATGCAGGAATTAGCATCCCAGGAGCTTCCAGCGGCTAATTTACGTAAGACCGTGGCTCCACAGGCCTCCGTGATGGACTTGCTATCACAGATAGCTCAACTCATCGCAGCATCCCAGCACCATCAAAAACTTTTCAGAACAGGAACTGTCTGAGGAAGATGGGTCGGTTCACTCCCCTGCAGAGTCAGTAAGGGACGACCGAGATTCTCATGTGGTCCAGTCGGATGGTGAAAGGGAATCAGCAGAGCTGGGATTTTTCCCTTTCCAAACAACATAAGGTGGCCGTAGATTTCATCCGGCAACACCTTCCAGAAGTGCTGCGTTACCTGATAAGAGACCGATAGCGTCACTGGACACAAATTTTTTCGGCCGGAATAGGGACATTGTGCCTGAGTTTCCGACCCAGTCCAGAAATGTCACGCGGACATTTGATCTTCTTATTGACGCTATATTCAAGCTAGCCTCTAAGACTGGCAAATCCGGTTTCTTATCGTCTCATGCTCTTCAGCTGCCTTTCATCTATTATAGAAATAGAATTGAAACAGCAGGACAGGGCGTGCCGAGAGTTCATGTGCATTTAGACGACCAGGTGGAAGACTTGAAGTTGTCATTGCCGGTGTCTATGTCGTTTCATTCCAGTACGCTGGAGACGACAATCTCGTCTAACAGAATCAGTTTAGATGCATTATCTTACTCAGATCACCTTACCAGTGCGTTATCACTACGTCTCGAAGGAAAATAATGTTCAAACTTCCTTGAGAGTTCTTTCGAGGGCCATAGCATATTCCACGTATAACTCCGCCCTTTCAGTGGCAAATCTGGAGTTACTTAGAAGTGATGCTGCCCTGGCTGCATCCACAGGAGTGGATAGTAAGGTGAAAAACTCTCTTCGAGTTGCTCCGGTCTCTGTAGAACTTCCCTTCGACGGTAAGCTTTCTATAATCTATCAACACATTACTAAGAAAGCTTCGGACTCTCTGCTTTTTAAATCCGCTTCGTGAAAGTCGGACTCAGCAGAGGGGAGTAAGGCAGGCACTTCTGGGGTGAGTACATCCAAGGGAAGTTCCTATAGAGGATCTAAGAAAACCTCTATGTCTTACTCCAGAGACCGTCAGAGTAGCGACTCAGGTAGGGGTCGTATGCTGGCCTAGACAACCGGTCAGACGCGAGGTGCGGGTCATGGAGGATGTAGTTTCTCCTCCCGCAAGCCTCGCAGGTCCAGGAGGTGACGGTCTAAACCTCTATTGCGTTCCAGTGGGCGGAAGGCTGTCGAGATTCTTATCGAATTGGTTGGCAATTACGGATGAACCATGGGTGTAGGGGGTTATTTCCGAAGGTCTAAAACGGTCCTTCTAGGAAAAAACTCTGTTAACTCGAACTCCACGTTGGACTCAGCTTCCTTCAAACCTTCAGAAGAGAGATTCGCTTCTATCAGAAGTCCAATCTCTTCTGGAGAAGAACGCGATACAGGTCATAGAAAACCACGAATTTCCAGGTTTCTACAGTCACCTGTTCCTGGTTCTAAAACCAGACGGCTTGTTTCGTCCAGTTGTAGATCTGAGCTGGATAAACAAGCTGATCGTGGCTCCAAAATTTATATGGAGACCATCCGATCGGTCAGAGCGAGCATTCGAGTGAATGATTATGCTGTGAGCATAGATCTCAAGTATGCATACTTTCACGTCATGGTACATCCGGTGTTCAGAAAGTATCTTCGCTTCGCTGTCCTAGGAGTCGTTTATCAATTCCGAACTATGTGCTTCGGTCTGAATCTAGCGATCTGGGCTTTCACTCGAATAATGAACTTGGTAATGACTCATTTCCGAGCTCATTCGTCTGCGGTAATGTCAGCCTACCTGGATGACATTCATCAGAGGTACGGCAATGAGTTAATGCTTCAGAACGATGTTCAGAGTCTGCTTCATCTGCTCCGACCTCTTGGTTTCATAGTAAATGAAGAGAAATTGGATTTAGTGCCGTCAAAGTCATTCACCCACCGGGGAATGAGCTTAGAGATGCACATCAATATCGTTCATCTGCCGTTAACCAGAGCGAAATTAGTCAGTCGTTACGCTCAGTTCTGTCTTCACTCAGATGTAGTAACAGCGAGAGAATTCATGTGACTGATAGGTTTGTGCGGAGCTGCCGTGGATCTCATTCCGATGGGGTGACTACGCACTCAGCCACTCCAGATATTTTTTACTCGGAATTGGAGTGGAAGATTCATTCGCTCGAAACGAACATCGTCTTGTCCAATCAAGTGAAACAAGAGATTCAGACTTTGGCAGATATTCAGTGGCTAACTCAGGGAGTACCACTGCAACTGCCGGATCTGATTTTTACGTTAATGACGGATGCGAGTCAAACAGGTTGGGGCGCAACTTTGAGCCCCACCCATATGAGGTGCCAGGCTCTTAGGGATCCGCAGTTCC
Organism: Pictodentalium vernedei; assembly: GCA_031216915.1. NCBI lineage: Eukaryota > Metazoa > Mollusca > Scaphopoda > Dentaliida > Dentaliidae > Pictodentalium > Pictodentalium vernedei. The sequence continues at coordinate 321,285,899 of CM062289.1, forward strand.
TTAATAAGCACATAAACATCAAAGAGATGATGTCAGTTTGGCTTGCGCTACGTCATTGGATGAACATTATTCAGAATTTGCATGCTCAAATTCTGTCCGACAATTCGACAATAGTAGCGTATATTCGGAACCAGGGAGGCACTCATTTCATTCCATTGTTCAGCTTAACGGAAAGAATCCTTCTGTTTGTCCTAGAGCATCAAGTTCTTCTGTCGGTCCGTCATATTCCTGGTCATCTGAACGTTATAGCAGACTCCCTTTCTCGGAAAGGTTGTATGTTGCCGTCAGAATGGACTCTCAACAAACGAGTATTCAGTCAGATTTGCTACCAATAGGATTGTCCTATAATAGGCTTATTGGCGACACATCTCAACAAGCAGTTGCAGACGTATGTGTCGCCATGCCCAGATCCTCGAGCGTTTGCAGTAGACGCCCTCTTGATCTCTTGGGACGGAATGATAGGATATGCGTATCCTCCAGCTCAGTTGATTCAACAGATATTGCTAAAAATCATGCAATCTCACTGCAAGATTCTGTTGGTAGCATCTCTGTCACCTCAGAGACCATGGATAAATCTACTCATGTGTCTGTTGTGGGACATTCCACGGAAGCTTCCTCCATGGGAGGATCTTTTTTCGCAGGGGAAATCGCGCACTCTGCATCACAACCCGCAAGATCTCAACCTTCACGTATTTCTGTTGTGCGGTCCTTCTTGCACGGCAAGCATTTTACAGGACGAGCAGTGGACGCAATTTCTAACTGTAGGAGGACCTCCTCTTTGCTAAATTATGCAGCTAAGTGGAAGGTTTTCTCTCGGTGGTGTAGGGATCATTCTGTTGATATTTATGATCCTTCCATTCCAGACATTGCTAATTTTCTGGTCTACTTGTTTGACAAGATCAAACTGCAGCCAATAACTATTAAGGGTTATAGGTCTGTGCTATCGGATACCTATGCTCATCATGATGGCTTACTAATGGGATCTAATGTCTCTTTATCTAGTTAGTGAAAAACTTGTCGATAAATAGACCTAGAACCCTAAGGTTAATTCCTAAGTGGAATTTAGCTTGGGTTCTTCTGAGGCTAAAAGAACCGCCATTTGAGCCTCTTGATACAGTGGACTTCAAATACTTATCTTATAAGACAGCTTTTCTCTTAGCCTTCTCTTCTGCTAGAAGAGTTAGTGAGCTTCATGCACTATCTGTTGATGATTCTCACTATCGTAGTGTTGGTAATACTTTTACTTTGACTACTAATGTTGGATTTTTGGCTAAGAATCAGGCTCCTAATAAGTACCCTGAACCTATTGTAATTAAGGCTCTTCCATCTTCAGACGGTCATAGGCCTTTGCTCTATCCAGTTAGAGCTATGCATATTTACAAACGTAGATCTGAGTTTATCAGAAAGGGACGTAAGCATTTCTTTCTGTCTCTGCTGCCTAATAGAAAGGACATTACGGTCCATTCTGTTGTAAGGTGGATTCAATTAACTATCCACACTGCTTATGAAAAATTATCTTCATCTCAGCAGTCTGTGCTTAAGATTTCGGCGCATGAAGTAAAGGCGCTGTCTACATCTTGGGCTTATGCTAATAGTGTGGCTATTACCGATTTGATGAAGGCTGCATATTGGTCTCAGCCTTCACGTTCACAAATTTTTATCTTAGAAATATTGAGTCCATTTCTGGCGACCTGCATTGTTTAGGTCCGTTATCTGTTCCTCCAGCCTTTTTTCTATTCAGCTAAGTATGGGTCATTGGTACAGTATAAAAATGTTAAAAAATTTATAGTAATTTATATATTTTTTATACTTACCAATGACCCAGACGGGGATGGCCCTCCCATGAGTTGGGAACTCTTACCTCCTCGCTGATTATATAACGTTTACCAGGCACTGCTTGTAAGAATGAAGATTTGGTGCCAATTTTGGTACTTCCTTGACACTGCATATGTGCAGTGGACAAAAGTATGGAGGACCACATAGGACATTGATTTTTGGGATTCTGATGCAAATTTTGGGGATTGGGGGGGCAAAATTTGTGTTTGGCCCTAGAATTTTAAGCTAAGTCTGGGTCATTGGTAAGTATAAAAAATATATAAATTACTATAAATTTTTTAACTTTCCAAACCGAGAGGCAGATTTGAACCAAATTTGATATAAAGGGCTTATTGGGTCATAAGTACTTAATTTATGCCAAATTTTTTTTCCCGTCGCCCTATGGGAACTGCAGGAGCTAAAAATAGAAAACAATTAAAATGCCCATATCTTCAAAACTACACGGCACTGAGAATTCTTATTTGGTGTGAAGCTTCCTTAGGACCAACAGAATGGAATGGTAAAAAAAAAATGCTATCAGTTTTATCATGGGTTACTTTTTGGGGACTTTGAAAAAGTGCTGAGTCAGCATTTTTTAACACTGTGGGTAATGGGAAAAACATTTAACACTACTTTTCTCCCAAACCACTGTTCCAAAAGCTTTCAGATTTCACATATGACATCTTTGGAAGATTGTTTCACACGTTTATTGAAATCAATTGCCTGGGTCCATATTTGGGCTCTCTATGGGAGCCCAAATGTTTAAATTAGTGCAGTATGAGGAATATTCTTTAACCCTTAGCACTCTGCCGGTGCCTTCAGTTTCAGGAATGTCGGCCACTGGACAAAATGGAGAAATTTTATGAACTTGATAGTGGGTATATTCATACCTCTGTAACTTTTTTATTATTTAAGCTACAGAAATAAGCCAAATGTAAAACTTGTTCACATGGAAATGGGGAATAACATTATGTATTTAGATTTACCATAAATGCCCACATAAGACAACTCTGCCACCTGGTGGTGAAATGTTTCGGTGAAATTTGTTGAAAATTTTTCAAACACAGTAATACCCTATGCAGAAAACTTTTTTATATTTGAGAATAACCTCAAACACTCAAGTGTATTTTTTGTGCATATTTAAATTCTGCAGAATTTGGTATAAAAATTTTTTCTCTAGGGCGAGTAGTTTTTTTTTCAATGATAGATTATATGTGATAACGTGTGTTGAAAAAAAATTTTTTTAGTCATGCACTGTTTTGATAAACTTTTCCTTTTGTGAGAAGTATATTGTTATTGATAAACTCAGTGAGTGGATTTCCCCTTACAAACATGTACACTAGTCAACTTTCCATTACATGGTTAACATAGTTTTCAGTTGATAGACCACCAGATTTTCAGTTAATGGACCATCATATTCTCAGTTAATGGACAACCATGGGTTTTTTTTTTCTTGCAAAAAAATCAAAAACATTATGAAATCCGACGACAGAATTTTTAATAACAATACACTAAAGTGAATCAACTATTGCAATATAAACTACTTAATAATTTTACCATTGATTTCTTTTAACTCATTCCAGCACACCTGACACAGAAAAGTTCAAGAACACTGTAAAACTGTTTGTTCAGAAATTTTTAAATAAAGTTTTAACATTTTTACAATTGTTTGTTGCTTTCTGAAATAAAACTTCTCCAACATATTTACAGCTGTTTGTTTTTACTTTTAAAATTATTATTCTTTATGAAGAGCTTTTGTGCAAGGAGTTTTATAGTTTTGAAGTGTATGGTACCGCTCGAAACAAGGGACAGGACACATAGGCTTGTGACACCCTTTACAAATGTATTGAGTTTGATGCCGGCAACCCGATTTCCTTTCTGAACAGACAGCACAGTCTGGGTAGACTTGTTTTCCCCCTTTTGTTTTATTATTGTTTATTCCCCAAAAATGGCGAGCTACCAAACGGTTTGGAGTATCAACCAATTCATATATGGTGGTACTTTGTCTTGCTTTTGATGTGGTAGGTCTGATATAATCTTCCATAAGTTGGTGAATCAAATGAAGGCGAACTTTGTGTTTGTTGATGCACTTTTGAGGGTGAACGCTTTGCCAGAGTACAGAGAAATTAATAACAGTGACCTCCAGAAGGTAAAGAAACACTTTCTTCCACCATTTTATTGTCCTATGTTCAGACAGGTAAGTCCAAAGTTTCTAATCTAACAAGTCCACCCCACCCCTGTACTGGTTATAGGCTTCTATTGCACAATGCGACGATGGTGTTCATGCTCTTGTGACCTTACAGTTTTGTTCATTATTTGAGAGTTGTGCAATGTAGTAAGGAGGGTCAATGTTTTTTTGTCCAGCCAAGAAATAAACAACATAACATCATCTCTTTCAAAAACAGGGAGGTCATTTTTTTTCAATGTTTTCCGAGCTTGTTTGATTTTGTTTGGTACATCCTTGCGATTACATCTTAGTGTCCCACAGGCCCCGATATCGAAGGCTGCTAATTCATTGAATAAATCGGGCGAGGAAAAATCATTGTACATATACACATGGTACCCTTTTTTCTCTTATTGGTCTACGAATGTCTGCGACAACATCAACAGTTGTGGTCACCTCACCAGCCACCTTTCCTGTGTATAACACCCAGTTATAACAATAACCAGTCTTTGCTTCAGACAGGGTTCATGCTTTGATGCCCCACTTATGTGGTTTGTTGGGCATATACTGGACAAATGCAGCTCTGCCTTATAGGCGATGAGTGACTCATCAACTGAGAGTTCACGTGAAGGCGTGTATAAATGTTGAAATTTTTCAACAAGAAAATTAATAACCGGCCGAATTTTCCCTCCTTTGTCGAAATCAGTATCATCCCTTGGAAGTGCTTGCATATTGTCAGCTACGTGGAAAAATATCCAAATTTGTAACCATCTGTCCCGGCGCATGATATCCCTGAATCCTCTAAGTTCAGTTAGTTTGTTGGTCGACCAGTATGAGTCATATGTAGGCAGTTTTATGAGTCCCATGAATAAAAGTATACCAATAAAGGCCTTCATTTCGCCCATATCTGTGTTGACCCAGGAACAAGCGAGTGCAAATGGCTTCAAGTTTTTGTGTTCTACAAAGTTCTGTTCAGCAAATAAATTTGTTTGCATCACCAACATTTCGAAAAAATCATCCATAATTTTCGAAAAAATATCTAACTCACACTCTGTTCCACCAAAAGAAAATTGAACTCCGGTCGGTTCAGTAAATTTTTTCAACCACAAATGCTGGTAAGAATCAGCGAGAATTTCGTCAACATTGGTCACGTTGTTGGCACACGTGCTTGTCAAATCAGCTGTTTCAATATTGTCAGATTCATTTTCACTTTCACAAGTTTCATATTCGTTCGACGAATTATTGTCATTTTGAATTTCTGAATACCCATCGAATTCATCATCCTCCGAATCAGTTTGGCCAATTATGTCATAAAAAGCAGATAAACCATTTTCATAAAACTGAAGACGCCATTGTTTACAGTGAAATTTAAATGAGACGATTCGACCCCTAGCAGATTTAAAATTGAAATATAATATTCTTCTTTTGGAGATATATTAATAATTACGCAGAGAATGGATAATTTTTATTTGATATTAAACGTAAACAGGTCAGGAAATTAGCACAATATCAATAATTTATGCGACAAAGGACTTTTTATGGGTTATGCAAATGTTGGATTTTCTCGACATCCATATTTGGACGATTTGTCCCTCTACCGGACAAAAAATTGGAATATCTCTGTTACTTTATATAGTAACACACAGGGATTCCTTCGTACTTGAAAGACTTTCATTGGCTCTAATTCATAAACAAACGGGGAATACCCCCCAGTGTTGATATTCCGCAAGCTGACAGGCTGATTATGGGATATACAAATGTTGGATTTTCTTGACAACAGTGGCTTGTGTGTGTGTTTCGAATGTCAGATTTTCTCGACAACAGAGTGCAGAGAGTTAAAAAAAAATCTTCTTCAGATCTACCGATAAGAATCTTTTGATATTTGGTATGCAGCATGCTTAGGGAGGTGAGATTCAAGTTTGTTCAAGCCAAATACCTGGGTTCATATTTAGGCTGAAAATTTGGGGTCTCTGTCCGGAAATGAGTTTTTTATGCGTTTCGGTCAATTTTGAGACAAAATTTTATTTTTTTTTTACACTTAAAATTTGGGATCCGGGTGGGATGTAGAAAATTTTGGACTAAAATCCGGAAATTAGTTTTTTGGTTTTTTATTCGTTTTGGTCAATTTTAAGAAGAAAAATAAAAAAAAACTGTTTTTTATGCATTTATCTCAATTTTGGGACGTAAAAGTGCAGGAACTGAAAATAGAAGTAAAATCCTGTGTAGTGTGTGGGCACAATCGCTTCATCTAGTTGGTATGTGCTTTTCTTAGGAGGGGCATATGCTATGCAGCTTATTCAAGTCAAGTCCCTGGTTTGATATTTAGACTACCATGTCAGGTGAGTGCCCTCAGGCCCCCCTGGGGCCTCTTGTTTACTTCTAACCATTGCTTATTAGTCCTTATTGGAACAAGACCATCAAGCTTGCTCCATTAATAGGTCATGAGGTTTGTTTTGGGGTAGAAAAATGAAAAAATAAAATTTGAATAGCAATTTTTGTATATCATGAGTACAGATATGGCAGATTCGTCAGGTAGACAGTTAACAAAAAATAACACAGACTATTTTGTGTCTAAGCATTGTCATTGCTGGGACAGTTGGGCTCTATGCGCGATATCACTCTAGTTTTATTTAATCTTATTTGTTGGGGAGTCAGACAGTTGCTTATTGCTGCTCAGTGGTTCTCTCAGGGTACTCCGTCTTCGTCCACTCGTAAGTCTGTCTGACATGAGGTTCTCCTGACTGTCAAAAGTGTTATTAAACTCCTTTAAATAAATAAATAACTTGATGCAGTCCATAAAAATTATTCAATGGATTGATCCCATTCACACTTCACACAATGAGTGCTTATCATTCAAGGGTGTTTCATGACCCTTAATGGACAGATGCTGTTCCTAATTCACATAAAGATTGCTTATGACCTAAGGGTGTGTCATGACCTTGACCCAAGGTCACAGCAGCAAGGTCAAGGTCACAGACCATTTATTTGTTTGTTCCTTCATTCTAACTTTGTTTGATCTATAAAAATTATTCAGTGGACTGATCTTGTTCTTTCTTCATACAGTGATTGCTTATGACTCAAGGGTGTGACCTAAAGTCGTAACTCTAAGGTAAATGTCTGAGACCAATCGTGTGTTTTAACACTGTCGAGTCTAGAAAAATTGATTCAGTGTACAGATCTTGTTTATTCTTGACTTAATGATTGAACATGACTCCATTGTGTCATTCATACTTCACTCTGCTTGCGCTGAAATCAAGTGTGTCACACCACAACAAAAAAATATTTTCACCAAAATTTTGACAGCTACACTTGTTTGAGTTTCTCTCCATTGTGTTAAAAACTATCACCATCATGCCTTACCTCATATTCGGGGAACATCCATCATCTCTGCTGATATGTTCTTGTTTATTTTTGTAGATGAAAAATGATGAACAAGAGAGAGTAATAAGAGATTTGGAGATGGCTTTGCAAAAGGCTGGAATGGAAACTGATAGAAGATTGATTCGGTTGCAGAATGATTACGAGCAAAAATTACAACTGCTAATGAGTCAGATAACAGAGGGTGGTAGTAATATAGATATTGATAAAGATGCCAGGTGGGTATTCCCTTAACCTTTTGCATGCAGCTGAAGAATATTCCTGCCTAAATCAGAAAATCTTTGGCCTCTACAATAAGTATAATGTGTGTACTTTCAGTCATATTTTCCTCTGTAAATTGAATCGCCTTTCCCACCAGTGATTTTTTAGCTCACCAAAGGGAGCTAAACTCATCACTTGCCATCCGGCTTCATCTGTCCGGCATTGTGAACTGTTTTCAAATGACTTCTCCTCTGAAACCGCTAGGTCAATTTGCTCGAAACTTGGTATGGATGTTCATTACCATATGTCAATTCAAGTTTGTTCAAACGAAATGGACATTCCCACTTGAGGCTCCATAGGGGGCATAACTCCAATAGCACCATATGTATATTAGAGAAATTACTAAAAAATCTTCTTCTCAAGCACAAGAGGGCAGAATCATTTGATATTTGGTATACAGCATTATGGGGTGGATCTGATTCAAGTTTGTTCAAATTGGCCCCCTGGATTCATATTTGGGCTCACTATAGAAGCCTGAATTCGAACTTAGTGCATTTCAGGCAAATTTCTTAAAAAATCTTCTCCAGATCCAGCAGGCAGAATCTTTTGATATTTGGTATGCAACATTGTGGGGTGAAATGATTCAAGTTTGTTCAAATCGGTCCCCTGGGTTCATATTTGGGCTCAGTATAGGATCCCGAATTTGAACTTAGTGCATTTCAGGCAAATTTCTTAAAAAATCTTCTCCAGATCCAGCAGGCAGAATCTTTTGATATTGGGTATGCAGCATGCTTGGTGGGGGGAGGGGGGGGGGGGGGATTTTCTCACTGTGGGAGCTTGAATTATAACTTAGTTCAAATGAGGAACTAAGTTATAATTCAAGCTCCCACAGTGAGAACTTTCTCTTCTTTCTTCAGGTCCATCATTTGGAATGTTTTGATATTTGGCATGCAGCATCCTTAGGGGAGTGAGATTCAAGTATGTTGAAGCCATGTCCCTCGGTCCATATTTGGGCTCACTGTGGGAGCTCGAATTGTAACTTAGTTCAAAATGAGGAATTTTCTTAAAAAATCTTCTTCAGATTCAGCAGTCGAAATGTTTTGATATTTGGTGTGCAGCATCCTTTGGGGGAGGGGGGGGGAGGAGATTCAAATTTGTTAAAGCCAAGTCCCTGGGTTCATATTTGGGCTTCCTGTGGGAGCCCGAATTATAACTTACTTCAATATGAGGAATTTTTCCTTAAAAATCTTCTTCTTCCGATTCAACAGTCGGAATGTTTTGATATTTGGCATGCAGCATCCTTAGGGGGTGAGATTCAAGTTTGTTCAAGCCAAGTCCCTAGGTTCATATTTGGGCTCACTGTGGGAGCCTGAATGATAACTTAGTTCAAAATGAGGAATTTTATTTAAAAATCTTCTTCTTCAGATCCAGCAGTCAGAATGCTTTTGATATTTGATATGCAGCATCCTTAGGGTGGTAAGATTCAAGTTTGTTCAAGCCGTGTCCCTAGGTCCATATTTGGGCTCACTGTGGGAGCTCGAATTGTAACTTAAAAAACATCTTAAAACATCTTCTTCAGATCCAGCAGTCGAAATGTTTTGATATTTGGTGTGCAGCATTCTTAGGGGGGGGGGGGGGGGGGGGGGGGTGGAGATTCAAGTTTCTTAAAGCCAAGTCCCTGGGTTCATATTTGTGCTCCCTATGGCAGTCCGAATTATAACGTAGTTGAATATGAGGAATATTCTTTAAAAATCTTTTTTTTTAGATCCACTGGTCAGAATTTTCGGATATTTGGTATAAGCTTTTCTTAGAAGGGGCAGATGCAACTTGTTGAAGTCAATTCCCTGGGTTGATATTTAGTCTACCTTGTCAGGTGAGCGCCCTCAGGCCCCCTGGGTCCTCTTGTTTCAATAAACTTTCATGAATTTTCTCATCAAATCTAGTCATGGCTGCTTCACAGTAGCCATGACCAGATTTGCTGAAATTTATTTCTGAATACTCTACAGGTTAAAATCATTGGTTAACTCAAGGTATGTTTCTCATATTTTTATACTATAACCCAATGGCCCAGACTTAGCTGGTGCAAACTCAAAGTTATCAAGGGCCAAACACAAATTTTGAAGCCCTCAATCCCCAAAATTTGATTGCAAAACCGAAAATTAAAAGTCCTATCTGGTCCTCCATACTTTTACTCTCCGCGCATGCACAGTCGCCAGGAAGTGACCAAAATTAGCGCAAATATCATTCTTTGTTTGGCCCTAAAGTCAGCAACAATGAACTGACATCTGTGCTTTAAAATCTCTTTTTTTGATGATGCCAGACACAAATCAATGCAAGAATTGGTCGATCCAAGGCTGTTATTGGATGATGGAAGTGTTCAACGGTGGTTTTGGATGTCCAGGGCTGTAACTTTATAATAGTTATAAAATTATTTCATGTTTCCCAATTTCGGGACATACGCCTGACGTCATCATTTTTGTTAATGATTATTCCACTGTTTGTTAAGTATTCCTTCCCTATCCTTCCATGAACCCTTCCTGTTAAACTCTTAAGCTTTTTGGCTATTTTTTATTGAAATTTTTTATTAAATTTCTTGGGAGTTTAACATGTATTACAGAATATTATTCTGTTTTTCCCCATGGTTACGTCCTCACCCTAGGGGTGTTAGGTCATTTAGTCTTGCATCTTCTATCCGATGTATCGTTTCTTCTTCGTATGAAGATCTAGCTTTGCATCTGGAAGCATGAAATTGTTTTCTGACTTTGGGCCTTTTTGTATGCCTGATGTCTTGTTTACATTGACAACGTCCTCATATGTAGGTAGTTTTTTATATTCTCTTACTGTAGAATTACTGTAGGATACATGAATTATTATTCCGGTAGTGTAGCTCAAAAAAATTGGATTTTGTCCACACTAAGGCTCTATTGGGATGCCTTTGGGCTCTTAATGTTCCCTTTGGGAACTTGGGCGTTTTTTTTTTTTAAAAATTTCCAAAAAAATATTTTGAATTTAATTTTGATTGCTATTATTCATGTATCTTAATTGTCCCCCAACCCTTCGGGGGACTATTGTAATCAGCAGTGTCCGTCCATCCATCTGTCTGTCCGTCCGTGCGTGCGTGCATCCATCCGTCCATCCGTCCGTCCGTCACACCCTTGTCCGGATGATAACTTTAGTTTGGATGATTTTACTGAAACTAAATTTGGTATGTGTCTTACTTGGGTGGAAATGCAGGTCAAGTTCGAAAATGGGCATGCTCCACTGATTTCTACTGGATTTATTCCCCTTTTTCGACTTAAAAAATACAGTTTTTGTGTTGTCCGGATGATAACTTTAGTTAGGATCATTTGATTGAAACGAAATGTAGTATGCCGCTTATTTGGGTGGAAATGCAGGTCAAGTTCGAAAATGGGCACGCTCCACTGATTTTTTGTGGATTTATTCCCCTTTTTCGACTTAGAAAATACGGTTTTTGTGTTGTCCGGATGATAACTTTACTTTGGATCATTTGATTGAAACGAAACTAAGTATGTGGTTTAATTGGTTGGAAATACAGGTCAAGTTAAAAAATGGCCATGCTCTGCGAACAAATTGCATCCTAACAGCTCCCTTGAATTTGCCATCTTGGTCGGGGGACCGGGGGCATTGCCCTTGTTATATATATTTTGTTGTGGAGTTTGGCAGTCTGATATCGACTTTAGTTGATTCACTCATGCAGACTCTTGTCACTCTTGTGTTCACTGGAATGACAAAGTTGGAGACGGGTGTCATAGTACGTTGTTGGTGGTGAGGTTCTGAGGGCAGGCCTCTCACCGCATTATAATTCATTTTGTCGGTTTCTATTTCAGAGGAACATGAAGATGGTGATGATATTCTGACAGCCATCCAAGTGTGCTACCATCGTCACGCTCCATTGAGCATATAGAGCTAGCTGCAGTGCTCATGATTGCAAGAGTTAGGGCCTTTTGTTAAGGGTTTTAATCTTTTCCAAGCAGCTAGCTCGACTGGTGAAGCGGTATTCCGTCCATGGGTGCTGTGATGCCGGGTAAGTCCGTTACTGTCAAAAGAAGTGGATTGGGTAGAGCGAGCACTTTAATATAAATAGCTCACCCAGCGACGACAGAAATAGGGAGGAAGTCAGCAAGTTTCTTGTACTCAGCGAGGTCTATAGACCGAGGGTGGGAGAGGCCCCTCTCTAACCTAACGGACACTGGGGGTGAAATGTTGTTATGAGAAACTTGCACGAGCCGAAGTATATGTCCGCCCTCCACTCAGGACGCTCTGTTTAGTCTGCAGCCGGGTTCGGCTTCAGTCACGGCTTCCTCCGCTTCGTTTCACAAGCTGAAATGAAGTTTTCTGGTTGGAAACTTTCACGAGATGGAACATATGTCCGCCCACCGCTCGGGACGCTCCGTCTAGTCTGCAGCCGCGGTCGGCTATGTTATTAAAGCACACACGACCGCATCCTAGCTACCCGACTTTGGATATCCAGCCTGCTGCACGAAGAAGGAACTACACTTCGCCCATGAAGGCGGGTCATCCGGTAGCTAGGGAGACGAGGCCTTGATCATTGGAACATTCGGAGAAGAGATCAATCTCTGACACACCGTCCCAGAAGCTGCTAGGAAACAAGACCGCCGCTCCTCAGGCCCTAATGACGGACTTGCTGTTGCAGATTGCGCAGCTGATCGCAGCATCCCAGCAAGTGCAGATGCAGCCTCCCTCAGACTCAGAACCTGAGCTGTCGGACCGTGCTGGGTCGGTCCAGTCGTCTGTTCACACAGATGCAATGGACCGAGATTCGCAACTGATTCTCTCGGATGGTGAAATGGATAAGGAAGAGGATTACTCTTCCCTTTCAGAACAGCATAATACTACCCTGAATTTGTTCCGACGAATCAGAATGCTGCAACGATAAGTGGGAAACCGCTGGCGTCATTGGACGCAGACTTTAATCGGACGAAGGAAGAAGTTCAGCCTAGGTAGGTGTTGCAGGCCTTCGGCCATGTAGGCGACACTGTATTCACCTCTCGAATGCGAGAAAAGGGTGGTTTCTTAACTACATCTTCCATAAACATACCGTTTCATGGACTACGTTCATTTAAAAACGGTTGGAGAAGATGTTCAGAGAGCTCCTCTGCGTTTGAATGTGCAGCCCGGGGATCCAGATGTATCCTTGCCTGCATCATTCACTATTCGCTCAGACCCAATTACAACAGCAATTTCATCAAGTAGAGCGAATTTGGAAGCAATGTCTTATGCAGATCACCTTACCAGAGCTATGGCGCAACGTCTCGACAGAAAGGAATTTGAGGACGTTTGTACCTCTCTTTCCAGGGCAATTTGTATACCACGTATAACTCCGCCCAAACAGTGGCTAATCTGGAGGTAATCAGACGTGATGCTGCCCTTGCGTCGTCATCACTTATAGATGACAAGGTGAAAAGCTCTCTCCTGGTCGCTCGGCTCCAGACATACTATTTTTGACGACAAGCTTTTGTTAGTCTATGAACAGGCTACTAAGAAAGCATCCAGTGCTCTGCTATTGAAGTCGGCGTCTCAGCAACCTGCTTCAGCAGATCGGAGTAAAGGATACGGCAACAGAATTATTCTTCAGAACGATGTTCATAGTCTGCTTCTATTACTCTGACGGTTTCATAGTAAACGAGAAAAAGCCGGATCTGGCTCTGTCCAAGTCGTTCACTCACTTGGGAATGAGGTTCGAGACTCACAACAATCTGGTTCGTCTGCCGTTACCAAGAGTGAAATTAGTCTGTTGTTATGCTCTCTTTTGTCTACACTCAAGACGCATCAACGGCAAGGGAATTCATGCGACTGATGGGGCTGTGCGGAGCGGCTGTGGATCTTATTCCGATGAGCCGCCTACGCACGCATCCCTCCAGATATTCTTTACTCAGAACTGGAGTGTGAAGACACATTTGCTCAAAATCAGTATTGTTTTAACGTACCTAGTAAAACAAAAGGTTCAGATTTGGGCAGATATTCAGTGGAGTTCCGCTGCAACTGCCGGATCTGGCTTTCACAATTATGACGGATGTGAGTCAGACAGGTTGGGGCGCGACCCTAAGTCCCGCAGACTTGAACTGTCAGGGTCTTTGGGACTCTCGGTTCCTAGAGAAACACATAAACATCAAAGTGATGATGTCAATATGGCTAGCTTTTCAACATTGGATTCGCCTAATAGCGAACGTCCATGTTCAAATCCTGTCGGACAATTCGACAGGAGTAGCTTACATCAGGAACCAAGGCGGCACTCATTCGATTCCATTATACGAATTAACAGAGAGGATTCTCCTATACATCATGAATCATCATGTTCATCTTTCTGTCCGTCATATGCCGGGTCGTCTGAATGTACTAGCAGACTCGCTCTCTCGGAAAGGTCGCCTGTGAGCATCGGAATGGACTCTCAGCAAGTGAATATTCAGACAGTTTTGCTACCAGTGGGATCATCCCATGATAGTTCTGATTGCGATACACCTGAGCAATCAGTTACCGACATTCGGTTCGCCATGCCCAGATCATGCTCTGTCAATCTCATAGGACGGAATGATAGGATATGCATATCCTCCAACTCCGTTGATTCAGCAGATTCTGTTAAAGATCAAACAGTCCCATTGCAAAATTCTACTAGTAACACCTCTGTCATCACAGAAACCTTGGATCAGTCTTCTCAGGTGTCTGTTATGAGCCGTTCCTCGGAAGCTTCCTCCACGAGAGGACCTATATCAGGGGAAGTCCCACGCACTGCATCACAACCCGGAAGGGATCAACCTTCACGTATTTCTGTTGTATGGTCCTTCTTGCACAGAAAACATTTTAAAGGACGAGCAGTGGATGCAATATCTAACTGTAGGAGGGCCTCCTCTTCGTCGAATTGTGGAGCGAAGTGGAAGGTTTTCATCCGTTGGTGTACAAATCAGTCTGTTGACATAAATGATCCATCCATTCCACAGATTGCCAATTTCTTGGTCTACCTGTTTGATGAACTCAAACTGCAGCCTGTCACTATTAAGGGCTATAGGTCTATGTTATTAGACACCTACGCTCATCATGATAACTTGGCTATTGAATCAGATATTTCTTTATCCAAGCTGGTTTTCTGTTAATAGACCTAGAACCCTCAGATTAATTCCTAAGTGGAATTTGGCTTGGGTTCTGTTGAAGCTTCAAGAAACTTTTGAGCTGTTAGACGTTGTAGAGTTCAAATTCTTGACCTATAAAACGGCATTTCTCTTAGCCTTTGCATCTGCTAGAAGATTCAGTGAACTTCATGCATTATCTGTTTATGAATCTCATTACCATACTGTGGGTAATACTATTACCCTCACTATGGAAGTGGGGTTTTTGGCTAAGAATCAGATTCCGGATAAGCAGCCGGAGCCTATTATCATTAAGGCTTTACCGTCCTTGGATAACCGTAGACCTTTGCTGTGTCCAGTCACAGCTATGCACATTTATAAACGTCACTCGGATTTTATTAGAAAAGGAAGAAAACATTTCTTTCTTTGATTCCTAACAGAAAAGATATGTCTGTTCATTCAGTCGCTAGATGGATTCAGTTGGCAATACGTATTGCCTACAAAAATCTATCTTCGGATCAATGTTCTGTCAATAAAATTTCATCACACGAGATTAGAGCACTGTCCAATTCTTGGGCTTATTCTAACAGTATAGCCATTACTGATCTTATGAAGGCTGCTTACTGGACACAGCCCTCTTCATTTACCAAGTTTTACCTGAGAAATTTAGTGTCCATCTCCAGTGACCTTAGATCTTTGGGTCCTCTTTTTGTTGCTCAGAATGTCGTCCATTAATGTTACATCTATAAGGTCTTTAGGCAGTCTGCTCGAGCGCTACCGCCATTCTGCTGCCCTCTTCGTTCTCAGGAATTTTACCTCAAAACAAGAGAAGGTGTGGGGGTGGGGGGGGGGGGGCCTTATGGTTATCTGGCTTAATAGTGAAAAGCAAGGGAATATCTCCTCCAGTGCCAGTAGTCCTGCATCGGTGCTGTGTAGTTTTAATGTGTAGCTCACTGTGAAGCATTTGTATATGTTACGTGTCAAACGAGTGTTAATATACAATCATCGGACACTTTTAAATGAGTATAAAGAGTCTCATTCTCTGGACTATCTTTATATATTGGTTTCCTTCACCGAATTAGCATAACGGGTTATGCTGGCATTAAATGGAGAAATTATATATTATGTAATTCTCAATTACATTGTTGGTGTTATGCCTTTCTCTTTTCTCGTAAAAGAGAAAGACATATATAATTCCTATATCTTCTCCTATTCTCCTGTAGGAGCTATCCTTTACTGAAGTAATTGAGAGATTGGATTTTCCTTTAAGTCCTAGGCCCTCCAGCCTTTTTACGATTCAGCTAGTCTGGGTCATTGGTTGTAGTGTAAAAATATGATGAATTTTAAGTAATTTGTATATTTTTTATACTTACCAATGGCCCAGACGGGGATGGCCCTCCCATGAGTAGGCACTCATACCTCCCCACTGATTATAACATTTAGCAGGCACTGTAAAAAGAAGGATAGTTGGCGCCGATTTTGGTACCTTCCTGGATACCGCGCATGCGCAGATCACAAAAGTATGGAGGACCATCTAGGACCTAATTTTTTCGGTTTTGCATGCAAACTTGGGGGATTGGATTGGGGGCAAAATTTGTGTTTGGCCCTGGATTAATTTGAGTTAGCACCAGCTAGTCTGGGCCATTGGTAAGTATAAAAAATATACAAATTATTAAAATTTATCATTTTATCTAGAACACTTCAACCTGTTTTTGTGATGCAGTAATTATGCAAGTATTATTGATGAATGAAGCCTATAACTATGGTACCAGCCAAGGTAAATTGTGGAATAACTTATAAGAAAATGTTGATATTCCCAACCCTTGTCATTATACCTTTGAAAGCTTTCAAATAGAACTTCCAAAGAAATAATGTAGGGTGCCAGAAAAAAATTATTGAGGCTGGTGCATTGAAAAATGGGGATTTAATAAAATAAAAATCTTTGCACAGCACACACCACAGTGAAAAAGTTTTTTTGTTTTATTAGTCTGAAACACCATTACTTGGTACCTGAAGCAATGAAAACTAATTACATACAATGCCAACAAACTGTCAGACTTTGCATCGTCCACCTCTGGAATGTCAGCAGAAAACATCACAACTCAATCTACCCCTGCTAATGTTGTAACTCCTCCCATCAATGATGTTTCCTGATGTGAAAGCTTCATCAAACAATATGGTTTTTACCGAACACAAAAACTAGTTACACAGTACAACTTTCCAATCTTAACACTTTTTATGTCAATAATTAAAATGTGTTGTAAACATTCAATTTGTATTGCTCTGAAAATTGTGAACATCAACACCTTCATTTTTTGCATACATCAAAATTTTTTTCTTAAAATGCGATTGGCCTAAGTAATTTGTCAGATATGCGTTACTAATATGTTCAAACATATCTATAATTGTTTAATAGTCCAATTGTGGTGACAACTGGATGGTCAATAGTACACACAAATATATGAACTCACAAAGATACATCTAAAAATCACTGTTTGATGGTTCAACAGGCACAGAATTACTGATGGAATTTTAGTTTATTGTGAATAAGAGATAAGAAAGAAAGCCTTCCTTCCTCGTCAAAACATTCAGGAAAAATTGCCCAAGAAGCAAGAATATTTTTTATATGCCGAAGGTCCATGTGCATTAAGTGTCAAAAAGAAAGTTTTGTTTTTGTTCTAACATGTTACTATTATATCTTACATTCAGGATACAGCAGTTAGAAAAAGACTTGTATTATTATAAGAAAACCAGCAGAGAAACAAGAAAGAAAATACGGGAATTATTAGCAAGTGGTGTCTTGGGCAAGACAGGTACGTATTTATTGTCAGAAAGTTGACTTCATTTTTTGATAACATTAATAATACTTTTATAGCCCTATATAGGTAGTCTCAAAGCACTTCATAGATGAGTAACAAGCAACCTGAGAAGTGAGGATTATTAATACAAATCATTTGGCATGTAGAGGACCTAGACTGTTTGCAATGTGTTTTGAATTGTGCAGATATTCATATTCTTCCCGAATATTTTAATGTGTTTCGAATTGAATATATGTGAAAGGATTTAAAATTGAATCAAATTTTGAAGCTTTGCCAGGCCCTACTAATTTCTGGTGGACATTTTATGGGCTTGAAACCTTTATGATGTGTATCACTAATTTCTGTTGAAAATTTTATTGTTTTGAATCCCGTCCCCACCTCCCACGAAATTAAATAAAACTTTAACTTATGTAACACCTATAAATGGCCAGCACTCTTGTCTAAAATTGTCTTTTATATTGATTTTTTTTTTCTATTTCTCTAAACATGGCTTATGACCACTTATTAGATCAAGCTCTTCATGAGTTATGTTATTTTATGAAAACAAATCTAAATGTTCAGTTTTCCTAGAATTTTTTTCTGGTGTTGTCATTTAGTTGTGTAAGGTAAAGGGTTAAGAGATTGGGTGTCTCCTCTCCTTTTACTTAGCAAATTATTGTGTAATGGGTGCATAAGGGGCATAATATGCTTTGCTCTAACTGACAGTTGGTATTTATTGTTGTTGAATGGATGGTTGTGTTAGTAAGAAAATCCTATAGAACCTTAAATTTTCAACAAAACCTTGGTTGGAACTCGGCTCCCACCTAATTTCTTTTGAATATTTTATGGTCTCCCCCTCCCCTCTTTTATTGGTTCCTCCTCCCCTTTCTGTATCATTGCAGGGGAGAGGGATTTGTTGAAAAATTGTTTACACTATGCCACTAGTGATCGTTAGAGGTCCTTGAAATGTCCACTGAAGATCTACGAGAAATTGCCGACTGATACAGAGATTATTTCTAGAATCGATGTTCAGCACTTTATTAAAATCACTGCAGTGCTTGGGTAAATGGATTACAGATTCAGTTAATGTTTTATATAATGAAAATTGAAAATGAAAGTGAACTGCTTTCGATTTGATAAATTTAAAAGCAAAACTGCTGAAAATGGCAGATCCCATTCTCGTGACTGATAAATGAGGGGAGATACAAGTGTTTTCAATTTAGTTCTGTGGCTGGCGCTTGGGAATCAGATGCATTTTTCTATAGGTCCTTCCTAATGTTAATGCCACTTCCTAAAGTCACCATGTTATTGTTATTTCAGAACGAACATATTGTAGTCTAACAAATTAACAATTTCAGCATGGCCGCTAACAGGTTTACACAACAAACTAAAAATGCAAGCAGACAAATGGGTCAGCATGATATTAGTAAAAATAATGTAAGGTATATTGTTTGTAACTCTAGGCCCTAATCATTTGAAAATTCCATAAAATAAATACCTTAGCCTACAATGATGCAAATCAATGCTCAATACCAACAGTGACGTAGCTGACTGAGCTGGGAGGTGGGGGTGGAGAAAATGACAGCACCCCGCACGGAGTGGCAACTAATGTAATTACAGATAGTATACCACATTTAGTGTAAACTGACATTCTATCGATCCTCAAAATGTGTTCAAGAAAGCGTTATACATTTGGGCCTCCCCCTCCTTCAACCCCCCCCCCCCCCCCCACCCCCCCCAATGTCTCATGGGGAGATTCATTGGGAAATAAGAGGGGGCCTAGTATTTGAGTATTCACCCCAAAGGAAAAAATGTATTAAACCCATTGTTTACCTAAACCTTATTGGTAATAAATGTATTGGTAATTTCATTTTGTTAGCTTAACTTGACATAGTCAAGATAAGCTATTGCCATCACGCGTGTGGAAGTCTGTTAGTCTGTGAGTCTGTTTGTCTGTGAGTCTGTTCACATTTTCCTTTAGCATGGGCTACACCCCGCAGTTCTTGTCTGATCGTCACGAAATTTCATATGCAGGTTTGGGGTCATGCCTAGATGAGAATGTCCCCTTTTGGTCGTGATCGGGCAACCGGTATGGCTGCCCGAGCCCAAAACCCGAAAACCATTAGCACAATCTACAGGTCGTATTTATGAAGGGATTTCAATGTAACTTGGTAGGATGCCTCTGTATAATGCCTAGATGAGAACGTCCCCTTTTGGGCATCATCTGTCAACCGTGATGGCTGCCCAAGCCTGAAACCCAAAACCTTTTAGCACAGTCTGCAGGTCATGTTTAATATGGTGGGATTTCATTGTAACTTGGTAGGATGACTCCTTATAATGTCGAGATGAGAATTTCCCCATTTGGGCATGATCTGCCAACCGTGACGACTGCCCGAGCCCAAAACCCGAAAACCTTTAGCACAGTCTACAGGTCATATTTATGAAGGGATTTCATTGTAACTTGGTAGATTGACTTTATATAATGTCTAGATGAGAACGTCCTCTTTTGAACACGATTGGGCAACTGTGATGGCTACAGGGGCCCGAAAGCCTTTAGAACATTCTACAGGTCATAATTATGAAGGGATTTCATTGTAGCTTGGTAGGATGACTCCAAATAATGTCTAGATGAGAACATCCCCTTTTGGTTGTGATCATTCAGCCTTTATGGCTGCCCGAGCCCAAAGACCTTTAGCATAGTCTATAGGTCATATTTATGGAAGGATTTCATTGTAACCTGTTAGGTTGACTCCATAGAATGCCTAGATGATGACATCCCCTTTTGGTCGTGATTGGCCCACTGTGATGGCTACAGGTGCCCGAAGCCCGAAAATCTTGAGCACCGTCTACAGGTCATGTTTATGAAGGGATTTCATTGTAACTTTGTAGGATCACTCCAGATGATGTCCAGATGAGAATGTCCCCTTTTGGTTGCGATCATTCAACCATTATGGCTGCCCGAGCCCGAAGCCCGAATACCTTTAGCACAGTCTACAGGTCATTTTTATGAAAGGATTTCATTGTAACTTGGTAGGTTGACTTCATATAATGTCTAGATGAGAACGTCCCTTTTTGGACATGATTGGGCAACTGTGACGGCTACAGGGGCCCGAAGCCCGAAAACCTTTAGAACAGTCTACTGGTCATAATTATGAAGGGATTTCATTGTAGCTTCGTTGGATGACTCCAAATAATGTCTAGATGAGAACGTCCCCTTTTGGTCGCGATCATTCAACCATGATGGCTGCCCGAGCCCAAAGCCCAAAAACCTTCAGTACAGTCTACAGGTCATATTTATGAAGGGATTTCATTGTAACTTGGTAGGTTGACTTCATATAATGTCTAGATGAGAACGTCCCCTTTGGACGCAATTGGGAAACTGACGGCTACAGGGGCCTGAAGCCCGAAAACCTTTATCACAGTCTACAGGCCATATTTATGAAGGGATTTCAATGTAACTTGATGGGATGGCTCGTTTTGGAATAATTTCACTGTAACTTGGTAACTTTCGTTAATATACATTAACTGTGAGGGCCACATACATTAACTGTGAGGTCATATTAACCCACCCCTCAGCTCTTTAGTACAGTGTACACCTCATATTATTTTTATCAAAAACATAGCATACAGGGACCAAAAATGAACATATTCCCAATTATCACAATTCTTGTCTTATTTCATAATCCTTTCATAAACATTGAACATTATCCTTTTCATCAAATACAACACACAAGTTAAGCTACAGTGTCATTGACACTTTCATTTATACACATATGTGATTAATAATCTGTTGACTATCAAAGAAAAAAAGCTACTGGATTAACTCATGTTAATATACTGTTGATAATCATTAGGTGATTTTGTCCAGAGAGGGAAATTGTGTGCAGTGTTTCCACATGCTCCACTCCCTACAAATCATTTTGAAAAAGTTGTTAGACAGTGACATGTATTCGGGAAAACGTAGAAGACTGTGGAATTTATATGATAGTTGCATTTGATCTGCAGCTGAAAACTCTTATTCTCTGTTCCATTGCATGTGCATTGCTGGGAATTTTAATGCATGTTCAGAACTTAAGACAGTTTGGCTTAGACACATGTGTTGGGCTTTGAGAAAGCATAATTATATTGTTTGTTTTACCAATTGTATCTGGATAATCATATATTTATAATTTTGTATCCTTGATAAGGAAATAATATAAGGTAGCTACTTATTTGCAACTTTAAAGCAGTTTTTTAAATGAAACTTGAACGAAATTTAATTTTTTACTGATTACCTATGGTGTGATGGCTTGTATTTTTATACTACAACCAATGGCCCAGACTTAGCTGGTGCCAACTCGATAAAATCCAGGGCCAAACACAAATTTTGAATCCCCCAGTCCCCCAAATTTGCATACAAAACTGAAAAATTGAAGTCCTATCTGGTCCTCCATACTTTTGTTTACTGCGCATGCAAAGTAACCAGGAAGGTACCGGAATTGGCGTCAAGCATCCTTCTTTGTTTGACTCTAAGTCAGTAAATAATGAGCTGACATCTGTGCTTTAAATCTCCTTTTTTGAGGATGCCAGACACAAATCAATGAAAGAATTGGTGGATTCAAGACTTTTAATGGATGATGGAAGTGAACAACGGTGGTTTGAGACGTTCAGGGCTGTAACTTTACAATAATTATAAAACTTATTTTATGTTTCCCATTTTCGGGACATGTGCCTGACATCATCATTTACCTTCTGTTTGTTAAGTGTTCCTTCCCTATCCTTCCATGAACCCTCCTGTTAAACTCCTAAGCTTTTTGTCTGTTTTTATTGAAATGTTTTATTAAATTTCTTGGGAGTTTAACATGTGTTACAGAATGTTTATTCTGTTTATCCCCATGGTTACGTCCTCACCCTCGGGGTGTTGGGTCATATTGGTCTTGCATCTTCTATCCGATGTATCGTCTTTTCTTCGTATGAAGATCTAGCTTTGCATCTGGTAGCATTTAAATCGGTTACTGACTTTGGATCTTTTGTGTGCCTGTTGTCTTGTTTCTGTTTTTTTCTATTGACGTTGTTCAGATTTGGCAATGCCCTTATCATGTAGTATTTAGTATTATAATACTTTTAGAATTATTGTAGGATACATTGATTTTGATTCCGTTAGTGTAGCTAAAAAAAAATTGGCATTTGTCCACACTTAGACTCTATCAGGATGCCCTTGGGCTCATGATGCTCCCTTTGGGAACTTAAGCATTTTCAAAAGAAAATTGAAAATTTTTATAATTGTTTCGAAATTAATTTGATTGCTTTTTTCATGTATCCTTATCATGAATTTTTGATGTTGAACTTGTAGGACATTGAGATGCCAGACGTTGGAGACGGTGTCGCAGTATGTCGTTGGTGGTGAAGTTCCGATGCCGGAGCTGTTGATGGTATTGCGACACCCACGCAAAGTGTGCTGCCATCGTCACGCTCTGAGGAGCAATCAGAACTGGCTGCTAAGGTGCTCCTGAATATTAAACAAGGAATTAAGCCTCTTATTCCAGCAGCCAGTCCGACCGGGGAAGTGGCCAGCCCGACAGTGGGAGCCGTAACACCGGGTAAGTCTGTTGTGGTCGAGGGAAGTGTAGAATCGGGTAGAGCGAGCACTTCAAAAACTAAAGCTCACCCAGTGACGATGGCAAAAGGGAAGAAGATTCAAATTTTCTCTTCGGGAAGCTCGGCGAGGTCTGAACCCCCCAATCCCCCAAATTTGCTTGCAAAACTGAAAATTAAAAGTCCTGTCTGACCCTCCATACTTTTACTCTCCGCACATGCGCAGCCGTCAGGAAGTGATCGGAATTGGCACAAACATTATTCTTGTTTGGCCCTAAAGTCAGCAACAATTAACTGACATCTGTGTTTTAAAATCTCCTTTTTTGAGGATGCCAGACACAAATCAATGCAAGAATTGGTGGATCCAAGGCTGTTATTGAATGTTCGAAGTGTTCAACGGTGGTTTTTGACGTTCAGGGCTGTAACTTTATAATAATTATAAAATTATTTTATGTTTCCCAATTTCGGGACATATGCCTGACGTCATCATTTTTGATAATGATTATTCCACTGTTTGTTAAGTATTCCTTCCCTATCCTTCCATGAACCATTCCTGTTAAACTCTTAAGGTTTTGGCTATTTTTTATGGAAATTTTTTATTAAATTTCTTGGGAGTTTAACATGTATTACAGAATATTTATTCTGGCTTTCCCCATAGTTATGTCCTCACCCTAGGGGTGTTAGGTCGTTTATCTTGCATCTTCTGTCTGATGTATCGTTTTTTCTTCGTATGAAGATCTAGTTTTGCATCTGGTAGCATTTAATTTGGTTTCTGACTTTGGGCCTTCTTTGTGTGCCTGATGTCTTGTTTCCGTTTTTTTCACTGACATTGTTTACTTTGACGTCTTCATATATAGGTAGTGTTTTATATTCTATTACTGTAGGATACATGGATTATTATTCCGGTGTAGCTCATTAAATTTGGATTTTGTCCACACTTAGGCTCTATCGGGATGCCCTTGGGATCTTAATGTTCCCTTTGGGAACTTAGGTGTTTTTTCAACAACAAAAATTTCCCAAAAATATTTTGAATTTAATTTTGATTGCTATTATTCATGTATCTTAATTATATATTTTGTTGTGGAGTTTTGAGGACAGATATTGACTTGAGTCAATGCACTCCTGTGGACTCTTGTCATTCTTGTGTTCACTGGGATGACTAATGTTGGAGACGGGTGTCATGGTACGTTGTTGGTGGTGTAGTTCTGAGGCCAGGCCTCTCACCGCATTATAATTCATTTTTTCAGTTTCTATTTCAGAGGAACATCAACATGGTGATGATATCCTGACACCCGTCCAAGTGTGCTACCGTCGTCGCGCTCTGTTGAGCACATAGAGCTAGCAGCAGTGCTCATGATATGCAAGGGATAAGGCCTCTAGTTAGTGTTCTTAATCTCTTGCAAGCAGCTAGCTCGACCGGTGAAGTGGTTACTCCATCTGTGGGAGCTGTGACACCGGGTAAGTCCGTTGCAGTCGAAGGAAGTGTAGATGTGGGTAGAGCGAGCACTTAAATATAAATAAGCTCACCCAGTGATGACTGAAATAGGGAGGAAGTCAGTAAGTTTCTTGTACTTGGCGAGGTTGAATAGACTGTGAGCGGGAGAGGCCCCTCTCTAACATAACAACATTTGGGGCCAAATGTTGTTATGAGAAACTTGCAGAAGCAGGAGCATACGTCCTCCCACCGCTTGGGACGCTCTGTCTAGTCTGCAGCCAGGGTCGGCTTCAGTCACGGCTTCCTCTGCTATGTTTCACAAGCCGAAATGAAGTTTTCTGGTTGGAAACTTGCATGAGATGGAGCATATGTCTGCCCACCGCTCGGCGCACTCTATCTAGTCTGCAGTCAGGGTCGGCTTCAGTCACGGCTTCCTCTGCTACATTATTAAAGCACACACGACCGCAGACTAGCTATCCGACTTCAGATAACCAGTCAGCTGCGCGAAGACCGAGCCTTTCTTCACCCTTGAAGTCAGACCATCCGATAGCTAGCGATCCGAGGCATTGGTCAACAGGACGCTCGGAGAAGAGATCTATCTCTGGATCTTCGTCCCAGGAGCAGCAAGCAGTGGGAAAAACAGAAGACTGCTGCTCCTCAAGCCTTGAGAACGGACTTGCTGTCGCAGTTGCACAGCTATTAGCAGCATCCCAGCTAATGCAAGAGCAGCCTCCCGCAGTGTTGAGCTGTTGGATGATGCTGGGTTCGGTCCGGTCAGTTGTGCATGTAGTAGAACCCTCTCCATCCCGTTAACAGTCGGGGCTGACTGTGTCCATTGTGAGATACCTTATTGAGTCAGAATATGCATCAAAACGTTCCTTCCACACTACAGCCGGGGCCAGCGGCAGTTATGGCTCCTTCTACTTACATGGAAGCACACGGAGGATTAAGCCTAGAAGTTTCTAAGCGGATACTCTACGAGATCTGGGGACAGATCGGGAGAGCAGAGCATTTTTCATCCCGTTAACAGTCGGGGACGATGTTTTGTGTTGTAAGAAACTTCAATGAGGAGAAACATCTGTCCTATGTGATGAGTCGGGATGCTTCTCCCGCACTTCAGCCAGGGTCGGCTTTAGTTACGGCTTCCTCTTCTTCCATGGATATGCACGATAAGGGATAGATGCTTAAAAGTTTCTGAATGGATCGCTCAGCGAGGTCTGGAACCTTCTCCTTTCCATCAGATGTTGGGGTCGACTGTTTTTGGTGCCAGAAACTTTAATGAGTTGGGACGCCCATTCACGCTTGCAGTTCGGGACGCTTCTTCCACACTGCAGCCGGATTCGGTGGCAGCTATGGCATCTTCCCTTGCTTCATTAATGAAGCATGTTGACCTTCGCAAGTTCAGGTTGATAGCTAGTCGTTTGAGACTAGTACTACCATTTAACAGACTCAGATGGTGTGCTGTCCGTCGGTGCGGCATTGGTCCAGTCATCCATTTAGTCGAATGGAGTTGACCATATTTGCGGGTGGAACATTTGGATGGTGAGAGGGATACAGAGTGTGAGTCTCTATCTCTCACAGATTTTCACTTTAATACTATGAAAAGTCTTAAGCTCTTAAGAATATTGTTCCATCTGAATAAGTCTGCGTTTAGATGAGCAGGCCAGGGATGAAAATATGTCCCTACCTGCATCATTCAATATATGCTCGGAAATAATGGAATGTGCTATTTCATTGAAAAGAGCAAATCTGGGTGCAATGTCCTAAGCAGATCACCTTACCAGAGCTATGGCGCAACGTCTCAATGGAAAGAAATATGAGGCTGTTGTTCCTCGCTAAGAGTTCTTTCCAGGGCAGGCATGTATGCCACGTACAAGTCCGCACGGATAGTGAATTTGGAGTTGGTAAGACGTGATACTGCCCTTGCGTCATCATCACTTATAGATGACAAGGTGAAAAGCTCTCTCTGAGTTGCTCCGGTTACACTACTGCAGGCTCAGGGTATTAAAAGGTTGTTAAAATCCAATTTAAAAAATCCCATTAAAATCCCTTTAAAACCTCATTAAATTCCATTAAAAGGAACATAATTAAGTGGTATTAATTTTCAGAAGAAATTAATGGCCAATGCCATTAAATAAGTGTTAAATATTTTAAGGGTTCTCCACTTCTTTAATAACCATTAAATACTATTTTAATTGTCATAATTTTATTAATATTTAATAGCCATTAATTGTTATTTAACAACCCCATGTAAAAATATTTTTAAGTGTCTTTTAATGACATAAAACATTTGATGGTCATTAATTTCCATTAAAAGGAACAGGTTTAATGGCTAAAATTAATAGCTGTTAAAGTTATCACTAGTTTTATTGGATAAAATTAACAGCCATTAAAAATAAGACCAGTTTAATGGATAAAAGTAATGGCTATTAAAATTAACATTAGTTTTAATGGATAAATTAATAGCAATTAAAAATAACACCAGTTTCAATGGCACTTAATAATTATAATGCAGCAGTTTCTCAGATCAGATCTTTTAACTAGTATTGTTAATGGTAATTAAAATTAAAATTATGGCACACTCAAGTTTACCCTGAAATGGAACAGCTTTCTAACGCCTTTGAAAAAGAGGCCTAGATATTGGGGCCAGCTTGCCTCCCTCCCCTCTGTGGCATTTCTGCATGGTTGGAATTTTTTATCACTTTTTCTTTCAACTGGTGGGTGTATTACTACTAAATCGAGGTGGGGGTAGATTTTCCACCAGATAAATATTTTAAATTTTTCGAAAAAAGTAACAAAAAGAACTAGCTAATAATGTTGAGCTCATGGACTAGTGTGAAAATTTGATTTTGCAACAGGCACTTTGTTTTCAGAAACTGTAAATAATCTTCAAGTGGATCCACCCAAATGTGATTTAATGGTAATCAACCATCCTTGCATGAACCGTACATACATTTCATTAGTACATTTATTTAAGGGATGCATTTGTTCTTTTTACTAATATCTTTCAACCTTAACACTATTTTTGTTTTGAAGAACAACAAGGTTATATTAATATAATAATATAATGATATGTAACATGTTAATTGTCCAAATCTTTATTGTATTGTCTTGGTTAATTAGTAGCTATGCCCCTGCCCCATCCCCCCCCCCCCACCCCACCGCCGCCATCCACACACACACTCATGCAGGAGCGTCGTGAACACTGTCGAATGGACATGTCTTGATGTTGTTGGAATAAAATTGAAAATATTTGGTAATGTAGTTGTGCGTAAATATAATATAAACCCATTTTTCGTTATTTG
Source organism: Pictodentalium vernedei (assembly GCA_031216915.1). Taxonomy (NCBI): domain Eukaryota; kingdom Metazoa; phylum Mollusca; class Scaphopoda; order Dentaliida; family Dentaliidae; genus Pictodentalium; species Pictodentalium vernedei. Next base: position 321,313,672 of record CM062289.1, read on the forward strand.
TACATGCTCCGTTTCACTTTGCCATCTTATTCCATCTACTTGGCCAGGTGAAATAACTTTCGTAAACTTGGGCACTTGAAGGGTGCGATAATGTTTGTTCATGGCTCCATGATGTTCTATAGGGCATCTGTAATGCTCTGTGGGGTTCTATGGGGTATCTGTGGAGTTCTATGATGTTAGTCCAAACTTGTACCCACAGTCCGTAATATAATTTTTGGGGTTGGTACGGCCTGTAGGTCCAACACTCTCGATCCCTGTGCTGTACTATATGATCGACAAACGATTTACTTGCCGGTCTATCTCGCCTTGTGAGAACAATATGGCATATCCTGAAGCTTTGTGTCAATATGTTACCGAAACTGCGAAAGAGGGATCATTGTAAAAAAACAAAAAACTTGGCGTCAGTCACCATAATTATTCAGAAATGAAAGATTCAAATCATCGAAGTGGTTCATGAGAAAGAAACTGGCAGCCATGTTTGGTATTTTTAAACATTATGATGTCAGTCCTTCCTTAAGCAATTGGTTGCAACCAGGGAATCCCTGGTTGAAACACAATACACGCCCTTCGCCTTTGGGGGTGTGTTCTCCCTTGTAAAAATGTACCATGGTACGTCCCAAAATACCCTGGTATTACCATGGTATCTTGGGATTTACCATGGTTTACCATGGTTCTTTTTTATAAGGGCTGTTTCAATCAATCGCATAAGGAAGGAATGACATCATAATGTTTAAAAATACCAAACATGGCTGCCAGTTTCTTTCTCTTCCAATTATCCCTCTTTCTGGCAAATATTGACACAAAGCTTCAGGATATGCCATATTGTTCTCACGAGGCGAGATAGACTAAGACCAGCAAGTAAATCGTTTGCCGATCATATAGTACTCTAATGTGCTGAATAATAGTGTTGGCACTATTATTTATTAATTTTGGAGAAAAATTCTGTCCATCTCTTTTAATTGGTAATGAGACAAAAAGTGAAAACGCCATCACTATTATTTATATTTGGTGAAAATGCAAGCCATCCGGGGATTTTTCTGGGTGACGATAGGGGTCGATTATACGCCCCATTCCCAATGAGATTTTGGCATTATTTTTCCCAATTTCGAACATTAAATTCCCAATTGGTACCCAATATCAATTTGTTCACAACATTTATGAACATTTACAGCAAAATTAGGCCTTATGCTGATAGAGGAACTATTAAACCATAATTTAAAATAAAAAAAAACAACTTTTTTATTTTTAATGTGCCTGTATAGAAGAAATGTGTACTTTTCTAAACCCTACAGAGTCAACAGGATTCCCAATTTGGTCCAAAAAGATGGCTATTTTCCCAATTGCATGGGCCCCCTGGCCCCATTCCCAATACACCCGGTCCTACTAATTACTGACCAAAACAGTCCAAAACCATCCAAAACCGACCAAAAGTTCTAATTACCGGCCAAAATACCGACCAAAAGACAGTAAGTACAGACCAAAAAAATAAATGAGTACGACCAAAAAAAAGGAAGATTTTTTAGAATCTCGAAGGTCTTAATCAGTGATTTGTGGGTGGTTAAAAATAGAGGTTGTGGCCGACCTCTAGTTGCAGATAATTTTCAGGGAAGTGAGTATCATAGGGGATAAGGTGAGGCATTATTCATAAGTCGGGGTTTCTGTAAAATGGGGTTATTGTGGTGTCATATCCCCGGGTAATATAACCGGGGTGGGGTGACGTTGAAACTCGCTTCGAGTAAAAAATGGGGTGTTTTTTTTTTTTTGGGGGGGGGGGGGGGGGTTGATTTGAAATTCACTGGGAGAGTGGGCATTCATGAATTTATTTGTGGGTAAAATGAATGTACGGTTTTGTGTAAGGGTTTAGAAACTCTCTGTGTCTGGTAGGGGGGGGGGGGGGGGGGGGGGGGGTTACATATGTTTAATTGTGGGTAAAGTGAATTCAGGATAGGATTTGTCTGCCTTTTTGCAGAACTGAGGTTGTGTATTTGTTCATTATATATAGCCTACAATGGTGGTTTATTTTGCCTGGATGGCATGTTTGGCGCTTTGCCCCAAGCCTCAAAATAATTTCCTAATGTGAGCCTGTCACCATGATAGATACCAAAAAGATTGTGCCTGTCATTTTCAAGTTTAAGCCTGTCATGAAATTTGAATTATTTGATTACGAGTTACATGTTATTTTGTGATGCTATGGTGTTGTAATTGCAATAGTTTACAAAGGTATTCATGAATTGATGTATAACAGTATACCTAATGCTAGCAGCAGACGGCACTCGTAAAAAATTTCACGTATAACTAAAGATTTTTGTTTTTGCTCCCACAACATAGCTTATGACCCATCATTGGAACGAGCGCAATGCGCACATTCCAATGAGGGGTCATAAGCTATGATTTGGAAGCAAAAAATTAAAATATTTAAAAAAATGAATGGCGATTTTCGTATATAGCACTGGTGGGTTTTGGCCATTAGGTTAGGTAAAGAGTTCATGAAAAAAAAAACTCATGAATTTTTTATTGTTTCCTTCCGTTTTAATTATCGTTAAAAAATGTAAAAATCCAAATCCAGACATCGCTGATTATTTAATGTTTCATATTGCTCATATCAGTGTAGTATTAATTGTCCATACGTGGATGTCCAACCCCCAATTTCCACCCAAAGAACACTCTTTTGATTATTATCAGCATTTGAATCGAACATAGATTTTTTATTTTTTTTTTTAAAACATCTTATGAAAGATTCAGTGTGCCGGTTTGACAACTTTGAAAAGAACATGGGTAGCTTTCAGTTCTAAAAATTGTACTGGTCATTATGTCAGGATCAAGTGAATTGGTGCCTGTCAAACATGCAAGTTGAGCCTGACAATGACCATGACAGGCTGCTTATTTTGAGGCTTGCTTTGCCCAACCCCCCCCCCCCCCCCCCCCCCCCACACACTGAGATTCGAAACCCATACACCATACTGTGCATTCATTTTACCCACAAATACACGAGCCCCTTCTCACAGTGACTTTCAAACCCCACCTCCCCCCCCCCCCCCCAAAAAAAAAAAAAACTCCGATTTTCACTCAATGTGAGTTTCAACCAGACCCCCAGATTATTATCCGTTGATATGATACCACAATAACCCTGTTTTACAGAGACAACACCGACTCACCTTATCCCCACGATAGCATCTTCCCTGAAAATTCTCTCCAGCTGGAGGTCGGCCGCTACCTCTATTTGTAATCACCCACAAATCACTGATTAAAACCTACAAGATTCTAAAAAAAATCTTATATTTTTGGTCGGTGCTCATTTATGTTTTTGCTCGGTACTTATTGATTTTTGCTCGGTAATTAGCACTTTTGGACAGTTTTGGTCTGTAATTAGTAGGTCCCATTACACCTAGAAAAATCCCTGCCATCACTATTATTCAGCCATCACTATTATTTGGCTCTTCAGAGTACAGCACAGGGATTGAGAGCGTTGGACCCAGAGGCCGTACCAACCCCCAAAATTATATTACTGACCCGACCCGACACCCCTGGCTCCTCATTATATGGAGGCCGAAACATCCCGGGCCAAAAAGTCCCAGTACCTGAAGTAACAAAAACCTATTTGAGTGTTGTATGTGACAGTTAGTAGGTTCATTTTCAACCGGTTGATGCCGTTTTCACCTGATTCCTATTGATATCCCAACAAATTCCCAATTTTCGAGAAAAACAATATTCAGCACTGGTACGAAATGCATGCAACACTTTCGTCATTTCTGTAGCGGTTTTTGACTTCGTGCAGGCTTAAATTAGACAAGTTCCTTCAAAATTTCGACATGCATCGGAAAACAAACCATTCATGGTTTCAACAGCCTGGCTGCTCAGTTTGTCCATACTCAATTATTTCTTTCTGTTTCTCAAAATCTGTCAGTTTTAAACACTAAGTGCATTTTTGGCAATCGCGCGTCTAAACGGTTTTCGCCGCTTGGGTTGTGTTGAGTTGAGACAGACATACCCAAGGCAAACGTACATGTCAACTCGGAATACTTTCAACTCGTACACACAATTAGACAATTCGCACCCTTCTTCGACTGATGATTCATTACCCAAGAGTACAATAGGCCCTACCTGTAAATGAGCCATTGTGTCAAATGCATTCCAGTGAAACACAATAATGAATTTATCAGTGACACAAGATCGGGCCGATGTTTCTTACCGAACCTGCACGACTATCACCTCCTCCTCCCACCCCACCCCCCCCCTGGTCACCACCACCACAGTCGGACATCCTAAAATACGCAAAATAAAGTGGATGACTGTGTCCAGTTGAATTGGGAGTGGTGAAGTAACGTTCTGTGGAACTTTATGATTACTTTTCTCAGTTTCCATTTACAATGGATTTTTTTCTTTAAGCTCAGTATCATTATCAGTATAAGGTTACTTAATTATTTTACGATTGTTCATACCGTACTGACCCATGTCGAAGCCCATATTCGTGATTAAGCCCATCCCCCGTTTTTTCAGATTTGTGAACCAGGGTCCCCTACTCGAGTCAAAGCCCACCTCCAAAGTTTTCAATTTTAGCTTCCTGCCGAATCCACATCAATGTATGTAACAATTTTTAGCTCACCTACTTCTATTAGAAGTGGTGAGCTTATATGATGACCTCGGGCGTCGGCGTGTCCAATATTGTAAGATTTAATGTTAAGGTTAATTTCTCAAAGATCAGTGGGCTCAGGCCTTTGATATTGCATATGTAGGTTGTAGGGGACTATCAGAACAGTATTTAACCCTGATACTACGACTTTTTTCCAAATTTCACCTAAAATTTTCTGCCAAAACTTGTAAGAATTTGCGTTTAGGTGTTGTAAGAATTTGCGTTAAAGTCAGCTTTTGTGCAGATTGTGCTGCTTTATCTTCTCATTACTGTTGATTTTCATATTTCAATAACAACTGTAGGTATTAACCCTACTGTATACAGAAATTTAACGGAAGTTTGTTTTTTTTTTCAGTCAAAATTTTCATGTTTTTTCTTGGACTTAGTAAATTTTAAGTTGTAAAACTTTGTAAACTTTGTGTTTAGGTGATTTGTGTTTCTATGTGTCTTTCCAGGCGATTAATATTCTACACTTGGGTTACTGAACTCCATTGCAGTAATATTTAATCCTCATTACATGCATATTTGAGGAATTTGAGGCTGATTTTCTGCCAAAACTTGTAAGAATTAGCGTTTAGGTGTTGTAAAGGTGTTGAAGGTGATGGAAACTATTATTTACACATGAAATTTGAAACTTGATATGTTTTGAATCATTTCAGTGGTTGCACTGGTGGTGGAAATTATTATTTAACATAACAAATGTTCTTCAGATTTCTATTGAATATTTTCATGTTCTGATGACCTAAATGGTGGAGAATTTATACATCAACATGAAATATATTGCACGTAAATATATTCTTGATGGATTTTTGGTGTGATTATCACTGGTGAACTGATTTCTACTGAAATATTTGAACAGAAAAAGCTATGTTTAATCAGACACACAACTTCAATGTCTCTTGTTCATTTGAGATACACACGTTCAATGATTGTTTCAATTGGTTAACTGTTATGTTTTGAAAATGTTCTCACGATGTAACAAAGCAATTTGTGTGACTTTCATTGAATACATTGTTTTCTTTTAACCCTATTGTAAATGAATGTCTATTTTTCAGCACATTTTGTAAAAAATAAATTTATGAAAGCCTTTCCTAATTCTTATTTATGATTTAATATCTGGCCTCACGATTCATATTCTTAATCATAAACATTTCTAAAAGAAAAAAAATGCTTTTATAACCAATGATTCTATGTTGAATTGATATATAATAAATGCAGAAATATATACTTTCCAAAGCCATCACATAAACCACATTAATCATTTGATGCCTAGTTAATGATTTATATTAACTAAATATTAGGCATGTTACATTGGAATGACATTATCAAGCGCGAATGTAGGTGAGCTTTGGGATGTAACATCCCTCTTGTTATTATATATTCTTGAAATAAATATTGTTTAAACTAAGTTTCAGATTGGACGAAAGTTGTTTGAGACAAGACGTCAAATTTACAGGCATCAAGATTCAAATGGAAAAACAGTTGACTTGCAACACTATACTTACCAAAATAGAACTGTAATACTGTATTATGTATATTTTTTGGAGTTGAGGTTTTTGTGTTGTTAAATTTGTCTTTTGTGTAATACATTATGTCTGTGTTCAGTGTAATAAGTCTTTATTAAAAAATTATATATCCCAAGCAAAATTGACATGTTTATTTTTCTGTCGACCTTGTTTTTGGAAGCTGTCACTTGTTTCAAATGAGTGTGCACGCTGATGTCAATAGTTGTCTGAAACACGCCCACAACATATAGTTTTCACAGTGGTTGAACATCATCAGAAAGATACTGATTGAACACTGCTACTTTCGAGCGGTGCACAACTCATTGTGAAAGAACACTGCCACTTTCGAGCATGCACAACTCACTGTGAAAACGGGTGTTCAGAAATTAATCAGAAAGTGGTAATTAAAAATAAAAAATAATTACAACTCTGGTATTTGAGAATTATATAGTAATATAACCAGGAATATCATTTATGACTTATTGGTTCAATAAAACATGCTCATTTATCATTTCATCATGCTCTGCAACATGTGAAGTTATGACTTTCAGTGTAAAATCAATTTTTTGAATGTTGACAAGGGAGGCAACTATTTTGTTATTCATATTCCACTGTATAAATTTTTTCTGGTTTTCATATTATGATTTATAAACAGACTATGTTTGTCTGTTTTCAAGGGGGTGGTTTGCAGTGTTGATTGACATACTTACGTCCCTTTCTGGCTTCGAGAGTAACCTGTACAAAAAAATGAAAACATCGCATGGTTTTCTGTTTGTTTTATTCATTAAATTGAGGATTAAAACCCGAAATCTGAAAATGAAACGTATGTACAAGATAATTATGAGAATTTTTAAAGCAAATTCTATAAAATTGGTGGGCGGTTTCCAAAGAAACGTAACATACCCAGTGGATACTTACTTGTCTTATATAGGCCTATCGCCAATTCCGACGCATCCCAATGCAACTTGCAATTACTATTACTCGTCCCGAAGCCCCCCTCCCCCACTTTGCAATTTATCCACTGCAAGCACCCCCCTGGGCTTCGACACGAGTCAGTACGGTATTGTTTTTGATGACGTCTGTATATCCAAATATCAGGTAATGTAAGGGGATAGTTGTCATTATTCTTTCCATTTTCGATACTGTAGGCCAACTTTGTTGGGAACAGGTCAACTTGCCCCGGGCCAAATCGCCCTGGGTCAAGTTGGCCGGGTTAAGTTAAATATTTTCTTCATAAAATCTTGATGCATTAGTGTTTCAAAACAGATGGTGATCATATCATGATTAGTTGTACACATGTATATGTACTAGCATGTCCAACACATCCTTTCAAAGTACATTGTATACATATGCATTGTTTCAACTGCTATATTTTGAAAGTAGACAATCAAATTAGTAAGTTAATGCATATATATACATATGCATTGTGACTACCGGTACATGATTACATTTGCATGTGTAATTGATAGTGTGCTTTCTGTGGGAACGAAGTGAACTGAAGTACACATGTAGTGCTTTTTCATTTTGGTATACAACAGGGTCAAGTAGTTATAACCAATGCCTATAAGATGAACGTGGAAGTCCTCTCAAGTTGACAATGGGTAGAAACAGTTAGTTAATCTTTAATACAGTTACTTCATACTTGTTCTGGTCATGATATAGCCATATATGCTGAAAGTGACCTTAAACACCAAAGATGATAATGATATGTGATAGAAATTGTATGAGACCTGCACATATACAAAAGCTATTAAAATCATCCAAACATTCAGATACGTTTTTAATGGTCATTAATTTCATAAAATATTTATTCTGATAATTAATTGCAATTAATTTTTTTTTCTAAAGGAGAAGAAAATATTTCACATTTTCATTGCCATTAAAAATGATCAGTTCAATTAATAGCTATTAAAAGATGAAGAGTTTTGTCATTTAATTGCTGTTAATCACTTCATGACGAAAAGTTCATTAAAATCTATCCAAAGAATATTTTTTAATTTTTAACAGTTTTTAATGTGTTTTCTTGTTTTTCATGGCCATTAAATACAGTTATTTAAACTTTTTAATGGGCTACATGAGTTTCCATTAAAAAAAAATAAAAGGAAATTAATGGCCACCTTTAATGGGAAATTAATGGATTGGTACTGCAGTAGTGTTACCAAAAATATACTATTTGACGACAAGCTTGCGTTGATATATGTGCAGGCTACAAGAAGCTTCAGTGCTCTGCTATTGAAGTTGCTGTCTCATCAACACACTTCAGCAGACGGGGGTAAGCAAGGCTGTTCTGCTTCTAAGAAAGCATCATGAGAATGTACAATAACCCTCTTACATTACTCTGGAAGTCATCATTATAGCGACTCAGGAAAGGGGTATAGGTCTGATCAAGGCTATGGATCAGACACCCCTAGGCCAACGATTAACGGAAGGTTATCATCTTCATGAGAAACTGGGTGTTAATCACAGAAGTTCCTTTCAAAGAGAGTCGCTTCTAGTGGAGGTAAAGGCTTTCTTATTGAAGGAAACAATTGAGGTCGACGAGACAAGCTTCTTTGCTGGGAGGACGTAGTTTCTCCTCCCATAAGCATCGTAAGTCATACAGGTGATGGACATGACCTCTATTGCTTGCCAGTTTACGGAGGATTATCAACTTCATGAGAAACTGGACGTTAATCACGGAAGTTCATTTCAAAGAGAGTCGCTTCTAGTGAAGGTAAAGGCTTTCTTATTGAAGGGAACAATTGAGGTCGACGAGACAAGCTTCTTCGGGAGGACGTAGTTTCTTCTCCCATAAGCTTCGTAAGTCATACAGGTGATGGACATGACCTCTATTGCTTGCCAGTTGATGGAGGATTATCAACTTCATGAGAAACTGGACGTTAATCACGGAAGTTCCTTTCAAAGAGAGTTGCTCCTATTGGAGGTAAAGGCTCTCTTATTGAAGGGATCAATTGTGGTCGCTGAGAATAGATTTTGGTTGCTTGCCACTTGGCGGTAGGTTACAAACCTTGCAAAAGTGGATAAATTGCGGAAGATCAGTGGATGAGAATGTAGTCTCGGCAGGCCTGCAGCTCTCAGCCCACGCAAGCTCCACTTACAAGAATACTTGTTAGACGAATCTTCCAAAAGGCGCTTTCCTTCTAGAGGTATAAGCTTTCCCATTGAAGAAAAGCATTAAACGTCTTCGAAATTATTCTCCAGTTTTTTATTATCACCTGTTTCTAGTCCTGAATCTGGATGGATAGTGCATAGATAGGCTGAGATATGTATGTCATTGTGGATGCCATAGTAGCCTTCTGTGCGGTTACAGTGGTCTCTTCGGTTAGGCTCTGTCCGCTGTCTTTAGGGATTACAACCAGAAAAGATACTGTGCTTTTCGGTTTGTTTTTCCTAGGTGTCATAGACTTGAGTCTTATTGTCACACCATAGTAGCCTAGCTAAAATCTTGAGTGAGATTCCCTGCCTTGCGCGACGATAACTGTAAGTCTCCATTAAGTGAGCCTTCAGGGTCGCAGCTTACACTGATATATCTGTCTTCACGTAGATGAAGACTTATAAGCTATGGCTAGCATTATAAGACTCCCTGTGAGCTTCTAGGGCCACAGTTATTCGATATGAATTTGAATCCCCCCCCCCCCCCCCCCCCCTCACTCTCCCCACCACCAATGTGTTAAGAGGCGATTATCGGGCAAGACATAGTTTTCTTCCCGTAAGCCCTGTATGCATTTAAGTATATACTTGCATTTCATGACTGCTTGATTGGCAGCTGGGGCGTGTTCTATGGCGACCTCATGAGCACATCCACTTTTTAGTTGGTTGGTTTCCTGTGATTGTTCGTCTATATGTCATATACGAGCATATGATTCATCATCAATAAATTGCTAGCCTTTGGGTACCTGTAAGGCTGTCTAGTCACTTAACTGGTATTCAGATGATTACATGCGGGATTTCAGTGCTCACGTGCATAATAAATGCATTATTAGGCAGACGCATTATTGTATGTTATGGACCTTAGAAACAATGAATTATTTCGGGGGTGGACCGTGACCAGACATGTTAACTCTCCCGGAATGCCCGGGATTCTCCCGGAATTAGCTATCCCCTCCCGCCCTCCCACCCGGGAGTCAATTTGGACCAAAAATCTCCCGGAAAGTCGACATACCAGACAAAAACTGAATCCACCAGCTTTTGTTTACAAATACAAAAGCATGTGCTCTACTCTCAATGGCAAGGTCATTAAGTTTGTGTGAAACGTCACCACTTACGTAAGAACTCATTTCTGTCAATGGCCGTCTTGTGATTATTGCAACACGTTTGACAGGCGGATTAAATGAATTTGAGATGCAGGATAATTGCTGAAATTGATAATATATTAAAGGCACACCTTTGCTTGTATACAGGTAGCAGTCAAATCGAAAAATAAATTCCATACGTATAAAATCTTGTCCAATCGAAAAATGTGCAAAAATACGCACAAATTTATTGTGCATTTTGCATTTCACTTTCAGATAATTATAGCCAATTTTGGAGACAAACGGCTCAAACATATGAGTTGCTGTAATTTTCAATATATTGGGAAAAATTTCCGATTCGCAATTTTATAAAGCAGGCTGTGAAAAAAATTATGTTTTTGGTGAAAAAAATCTCTAAAAAGTTGGTAATTTACGGCACTTGCACGTTTTTTCATTCGTAGTGATAAATGGACAACAAAATATCCCTGAGATGTTTCATCCTGGGCTGGCTGTGGCATAATTTTCACGTTTCACTGAAAAATTATCACCCCATTCCAAATCCCCTTCGTAAATGACCAACTACTTCCAGTGAGTATCCGGTGTGGTTAGGTGGGGCACTGGGCTTTGGAAGATCGAATTACCACAACAACCAGGCTCTGGGGTGTGCCTAAACACCACAGATCGTCGCAGGTTACCGCAGGTCGCCGCAAGTACCCATAATTACCCAAATGGATCCAAAACTTTCAACACAGCACCATAACTGATATAGTGCTGAAAAGGTCGAAAATATCTCCAAACATTTTGTACATAAAACCATTGAAATATGGATGTCATTGGAACAAGCTCAGATATTGGCACTTGACCACATCCATATTTCTGATTTCTGTTTTTTCTATATTTCTATGGTTTGGCTTTTGAAAGGACAAATTGTTCAAATAAAACACATTAGGGTGGAATGTTTAATGTATGTGTGTGTGAGGGGGGGGGGGGGGGATGTAACATGGAAATTATTGATGTGCTGCCCACGTGCAAAAATCTCACTGACAAGCATCCGAGTTTCACTGGGAGCTCATCAAAATCTCACTGACAGTCACCTCCAGAGGTTAACAGGTCTGGGTCACTCACCACCAGTTAGTAGAACGTTGACGTATGTTCCTTTGATGTATTGTTGTTGGGCTGTTTCCTGTTATGTGTGTGTGTGTGGGGGGGAGGGGGTATTTGGTATTAATTTATATTTAAAATTGATCGATCCACACATGGTTTCTACGCGCAAAAAAAAATCTCCCTGAAAATCATGTCATCTCCCTGATCCGGTCTGTGACGAGTCTGTTAATCATAGCTCGTTCCATTTCTAAATCCTAGTTTGTATTAATTTCGGTACCCAATTGAATACAACTTGTCTTTACACTCTCGTATATTCGCACGTTTCTGGGAGCATAGATATCGGATAGAACACATCTGGGAGTATTATTTATTGGAATTTATTGTACACCTGAATGGGGTCGCCTGTGGGTTACCTCGGAAGTGTGTTTACTCTCCAGAGATCGTCCATTGTGATTCTATTGGGCATGTGTATGTTATATATTATATTACCGGTTTTCGACCTATCTGCGTATGCCGACTCCGTTATACGTTTCAAGCGGGCGATTTTAATTACCAGGATCGCTGCGATAGCCTTAGCTTCTGAAGTGGCTTTAAGCACCAATTTATTAATAATAATACCTGGATGCCTGTTTGACGAATATATATTGTTATTTGGTACCGCTTTTACTGATTCCTGAGCGCTCTCCTCTTTGTTTTGAAGAAGATTCCTTCAAAAAGGGGGTGGGGGTGTAATTTTTGGCTCACCAACGTTAGTTGTGTGAGCCTATGGCATAGCCCTCATGTCGGCGTTGGCGTCCGCTCTCAAATATTTTGAACTTTTGTGTACAGGTTTTGATTTTTTGGCTTTTTAAAATTTTGTTTAGTTTCTGCGTATTGTTATGGTGGTTCACTATAACATTTAACTCTTTACCAGGGCATTTTGTCTTAATTTAAACCCTTTGAATCAAATTTTAGACTTATTTTGATGTTTGTGTGCAGGTTTTAATGGTTTTTTTTTCCTTTCTTCCAAGTGGAGATTTACCTTGCAGCATATGGCCATGCTTTCTATTGTATGTAAACATGCATCTTAGGGCTAAGTTTGTATTATTTAACCCTTTTCCCGCTGAATTACTTCAATTTTGGACTTTTGTGTACAGGTTTTGGACTTAGGTTTACAGCTTTTTACTTTTATGTACAGGTTGTGATAAAAAAAAAAAAATTTAAATTGAGGTTGACCTCACTGCATATTGCAGTGGTGGTTACTATAATATTGATATCTTTCCAGTGCATTTTTTTTTTAAATTTTAACCCTTTCAATCGAGTTTTATTAGACGTATTTTGCTTTTGCTTTTTCTTTTCCATTCTTCCAAGTGGAGATTTACCTTGAAGCATATGTCCATGCTTTCTATTGTATGTAAACATGCATCTTAGGGCTATGTTTGTATTATTTAACCCTTTCCTGCTGAATTACTTAAATTTTGGACTTTTATGTACAGCTTTTGGACTTAGGCTTACAGTTTCTTACTTTTATGTACAGGTTGTGATAAAAAAAAACAATTTCAAGTGAGGTTGACCTCACTGCATATTGCAGTGGTGGTTATTATAACATTGATATCTTTCCAGTGCATTTTTAAAAATTTTTTAACCCTTTGAATAGATTTTTAGACTTATTTTGACGTATGCGTGCAGGTTTTCATGTTTTTTTTTTTCCTTTCTTCCAAGTGTAGATTTACCTTGTAGCATATGTCCATGCTTTCTATTGTATGTAAACGTGCATCTTAGGGCTATGTTGTATTCTTTAACCCTTTTCCTGCTTAATTACTTCAATTTTGGACTTCTTTTGTTTACAGGTTTGGATTTTTGTGCTTTTTAAACAAACTTTTTCTTCTTTGCATATTGCTATGGGGGTTCACGATAACATTTAACTCTTTTCCAGGGTATTTCGTCTTAATTTTAACCCTTTGAATCAAATTTTGGACTTATTTTGACGTTTGTGTGCAGGTTTTGATGTTTTTTTTTCCTTTCTTTCAAGTGGAGATGTACCTTGCAGCATATGACCATGCCTTCTATTGTATGTAAACATGGATCTTAGGGCTAGGTTATTATTTTGACGTTTGCGTACAGGTTTTGTTTAAGTGGAGTTTTACCTCACTGGCATACTGCCACACTGGTTATTGTAACATTTTCAGGGTATTTTTCTAAATTTTAACCCTTTGAAACAAATGTGATTCTTTTTTGACTTTTATGTGCAGGTTTTGAGGTTTTTCTTTCTTTTCTTCCAAGTGGATATTTTTCAGGTAGGGTTTCACCTTACTGGCATATTGCCATGGTGGTTACTGTGACATTATCAGTGTATTTTTCTCAATTTTAACCGATTGAAACAAATGTGATACTTTTTTTTTTACTTTTATGTGCAGGTTTTGAGGTTTGTCTTTCTTTTTTTCAAAGTGGAGACTTACCTTGTAGCATATTGCCATGGTTCCTATTTTATGTTAGCATGCTTCTTAGGGGTTATTATTATATTATTTAACCCTTTAGCTGCTTATTTGCTTTAATTTTGGACTTTTGTGTGCAGGTTTTGAACTTCTTTTTTTACTCCAGCCACCCCTTTACATTGGCCACCTGTTGGTGAGCCATGGGGTACTGATACCCCCTCTAGTTTACCTCTCCTCCAGCTTGATAAATGTGTAACTATGAGTGAAGCTGTTTTGTCTGTAATTATATCCTGGATACAGCTTGTGTATTATTGTATATGGCGTATGTTTGTGGGGGATAACCTCTCATTCTCAAATACGCCATCCTAATATTTGGGGCTTAGTCCGGACTAGCCTTAAAAATCGGGAACTCGTTACATCCAATTAGCATAGTCTTCATACTAAGAATACAGAATTACTCGAATTTGGCTCCTTATTTATGATATGTCTTCTCTATTACTGTACATAGAGACATACATGTAATTCCTTTTAAATTTAATTTCCTTTCACCTTGGATCCGTCCGTCCGTACGTCCGAAAATTAGAAAATCTTTGTCCGCTCAAAGGCTCTTAGGGTATTGAATTCGAAACTTTTAAACCATGTTAACATGTTCAGATAGCATCTGTAGATGTGCATGAAGGTTTCGGAATTTTGATTTGGGTCCAAGTGGTTCCAGTGGAACCACTTTTACCCTCAGAAAATCTTTGTCCGCTCAAAGGCTCTTAGGGTATTGAATTCGAAACATTTAAACCATGTTAACATGTTCAGATAGCATCTGTAGATGTGCATGAAGGTTTCGGAATTTTGATTTTGTTCCAGGTGGTTCCAGTGGAACCACTTTTATCCTTAGAAAATCTTTGTCCGCTCAAAGGTTCTTAGGGTATTGAATTCGAAATGTTTAAACCATGTTAACATGTTCAGATAGCATCTGTAGATGTGCATGAAGGTTTCGGAATTTTGATTTGGGTCCAAGTGGTTCCAGTGGAACCACTTTTATCCTTAGAAAATCTTTGTCCGCTCAAAGGCTCTTAGGGTATTGAATTCGAAATGTTTAAACCATGTTAACATGTTCAGATAGCATCTGTAGATGTGCATGAAGGTTTTGGAATTTTCATTTGGGTCCAAGTGGTTCCAGTGGAACCACTTTTACCCTCAGAAAATCTTTGTCCGCTCAAAGGCTCTTAGGGTATTGAATTCGAAACGTTTAAACCATGTTAACATGTTCAGATAGCATCTGTAGATGTGCATGAAGGTTTCGGAATTTTTATTTGGTTCCAGGTGGTTCCAGTGGAACCACTTTTATCCTTAGAAAATCTTTGTCCACACAAAGGCTCGTAGGGTATTGAATTTGAAACGCTTAAACCATGTTAACATGTTCAGATAGCATCTGTAGATGTGCATGAAGGTTTTGGAATTTTGATTTGGGTCCAAGTGGTTCCAGTGGAACCACTTTTATCCTTAGAAAGTCTTTGTCCGCTCTAAGGCTCTTAGGGTATTGAATACGAAACGTTTAAACCATGTTAACATGTTCAGAGAGCATCTGTAGATGTGCATGAAGGTTTCGGAATTTTGATTTGGTTCCAGGTGGTTCCAGTGGAACCACTTTTATCCTTAGAAAATCTTTGTCCGCTCAAAGGTTCTTAGGGTATTGAATTCGAAACGTTTAAACCATGTTAACATGTTCAGATAGCATCTGTAGATGTGCATGAAGGTTTCGGAATTTGATTTGGGTCCAAGTGGTTCCAGTGGAACCACTTTTATCCTTAGAAAATCTTTGTCCGCTCAAAGGCTCTTAGGGTATTAAATTCGAAACGTTTAAACCATGTTAACATGTTCAGATAGCATCTGTAGATGTGCATGAGGGTTTCACAATTTTGATTTGGGTCCAAGTGGTTCCAGTGGAACCACTTTTACCCTCAGAAAATCTTTGTCTGCTCAAAGGCTCTTAGGGTATTGAATTCGAAACGTTTAAACCATGTTAACATGTTCAGATAGCATCTGTAGATGTGCATGAAGGTTTCAGAATTTTGATTTGGTTCCAGGTGGTTCCAGTGGAACCACTTTTATCCTTAGAAAATCTTTGTCGACTCAAAGGCTCGTAGGGTATTGAATTTGAAACATTTAAATAAACCATGTTAACATGTTCAGATAGCATCTGTAGATGCGCATGAAGGTTTTGGAATTTTGATTTGGGTCCAAGTGGTTCCAGTGGAAACACTTTTACCCTCAGAAAATCTTTGTCCGCTAAAAGGCTTGTAGGGTATTCAATTTGAAACATTTAAACCATGTTAACATGTTCAGATAGCATCTTAGGATATTGTCGGGGATATTGTCGTTATCTCCGTCCGTACGTACGTACGTCCGTCCGTCCGTCCGTCCGTCCGTCCGTCCGGTGTTACATTCACTTGCATTAATGTTTAAACTATGCTAATGTGTTCAGGTATCACCAGTACATGTGCATGAAGGTTTCGGGATTTTGATTTGGTTCCAAGTGGTTCCAGTGGAACCATTTTTATCCTTAGAAAATCTTTTCCGCTCAAAGGTTCTTAGTGTATTGAATTCGATACGTTTAAACCATGTTAACATGTTCAGATAGCATCTGTAGATGTGCATGAAGGTTTTGGAATTTTGATTTGGGTCCAAGTGGTTCCAGTGGAACCACTTTTATCCTTAGAAAATCTTTGTCCGCTCAAAGGCTCTTAGGGTATTGAATTCGAAACTTTTAAACCATGTTAACATGTTCAGATAGCATCTGTAGATGTGCATGAAGGTTTTGGAATTTTGATTTGGGTCCAAGTGGTTCCAGTGGAACTACTTTTACCCTCAGAAAATCTTTGTCCGCTCAAAGGCTCTTAGGGTATTGAATTCGAAACATTTAAACCATGTTAAGATGTTCAGATAGCATCTGTAGATGTGCATGAAGGTTTCGGAATTTTGATTTTGTTCCAGGTGGTTCCAGTGGAACCACTTTTATCCTTAGAAAATCTTTGTCCGCTCAAAGGTTCTTAGGGTATTGAATTCGAAACGTTTAAACCATGTTAACATGTTCAGATAGCATCTGTAGATGTGCATGAAGGTTTCGGAATTTTGATTTGGGTCCAAGTGGTTCCAGTGGAACCACTTTTATCCTCAGAAAATCTTTGTCCGCTCAAAGGCTCTTAGGGTATTGAATTCGAAACATTTAAACCATGTTAACATGTTCAGATAGCATCTGTAGATGTGCATGAAGGTTTCGGAATTTTGATTTTGTTCCAGGTGGTTCCAGTGGAACCACTTTTATCCTTAGAAAATCTTTGTCCACACAAAGGCTCGTAGGGTATTGAATTTGAAACGTTTAAACCATGTTAACATGTTCAGATAGCATCTGTAGATGTGCATGAAGGTTTTGGAATTTTTATTTGGGTCCAAGTGGTTCCAGTGGAACCACTTTTATCCTTAGAAAGTCTTTGTCCGCTCAAAGGCTCTTAGGGTATTGAATTCGAAACGTTTAAACCATGTTAACATGTTCAGAGAGCATCTGTAGATGTGCATGAAGGTTTCGGAATTTTGATTTGGTTCCAGGTGGTTCCAGTGGAACCACTTTTATCCTTAGAAAATCTTTGTCCGTTCAAAGGTTCTTAGGGTATTGAATTCAAAACGTTTAAACCATGTTAACATGTTCAGATAGCATCTGTAGATGTGCATGAAGGTTTCGGAATTTTGATTTGGGTCCAAGTGGTTTTTCAATCATGTGACAATGATGTGATCAGAACACTACCCTTTATACATCATGTTGGGTGAAGTATCTTGTTTGAAATATTGAAGTAGTTTCACATGTGAGTCTTCAGAAGGAAATTAAATACTGTTTTATCATTTTAAATCACACACATGCGTGAAGCCTTTTTATCCAAGTCTGTATCCTGCACTAACCAAAAAGGAAAGTGCAAATGCGGGGATATACTATAGTGTGCTTCGCACACAAATGGCACCATCTAGTTCCTTTTAAATTTAATTTCCTTTCACCTTGGATTACAGGCTTAGAACTATGTTGGTCTATTAATTCTGAAGTCCTAGGCCCTCTGCCTTTTTAAGATTCAGCTAGTCTGGGCCATTGGTTTATAATATAATAATATGATAAATTTAAAGTAATTTGTATATTTTTTATACTTACCAAAGGGCCAGACAGGTATGGCCCTCCCATGAGTGGGAACTCATACCTCCCTGCAGAGTTATTATGTAGTACTCTTTTCTATAAAGAATGATGTTGGTGCCAATTCCGGTCACTTCCTGGCGGATGCGCATGCGTAGAGAGTAAAAGTATGGAGGGCCAGATGGAACTTTTAATTTTCGGTTTTGCAAGCAAATTTTGGGGATTGGGGGGGTTCAAAATTTGTGCTTGGCCCTTGATAACTTTGAGTTTGCACCAGCTAGTCTGGGCCATTGGTAAGTATAAAAAATATACAACTTACTTTAAATTTATCATTTTCTTTCTATAATATTGATGTGCAGTTGGTAATTAACTGTAATCCTTTTTACAGTAATTGCCACGATCATGCTATGTAATTAACCCCTTTCACTGCATATGTCTTGTCCAAGATTATTCTGTATATCCCCATGGTTACGTCCTCACCCTTGGCGCGTTTGGCCATTTTGGTCATGCATCATACATCCGATGTATCATTTTTTCTTCTGATGAAGATCTTGCTTTACATCGGATAGTTTATTTCTGTTACTGACTTCGGGCTCTGCCAGGACCATGAGCAAGAGGGAGGTCTCTCTCTCTTACAGCATCATCTGGGGCCAGATGATGTTGGTAGAAACTTGCGTCAGTCGGAGTTTACGTCCATGCCTCTTGTCCGGGATGTCCCGTCTACTAGGCAGCCGGGGTCGGCTAGTCTTACGGCTTTCTCTATATAAGGCTAAAGTGCTCTTTATTTTGTACAGGGCTATAAACCGCGATGAGTGGTTTCAGTTCCCTGTCGCCGGTGACGCGGTTACTCTTGAATATGAGGACCGTGATACTGGGTGTGTCGCATTTACATAGTAAATCAGAGCTAGCGGCAAAAGTGGTCAATGATATAAGACAAGAGCCTAACCTTAGAAGATAGGGTTTACGACCTTGTCTCCAGCTAGCTCAACCGGTGCTTCTTTCACTCAGAATATGGGTGTCACGACGCCGGATATGTCCGTAGCGGTCAAGGAGTGAACAAGGGTGTAGCGAGCACTATAAAATCCAATAATGCTCACCCTGTGACGATGGAAAGGAGGAAGCCAGTAAGTTCCGAGGTACGCTCGGCTAGGTCTCCATGGACCGCGAGCAAGAGGGAGCCCCCTCTCTCTTTTTACAACATCTGGGGCTTACGTATATGCCTTTTGTCCGGAATGCTCCGTTTAATTCGGCTTCTTCAGTGTCTACTAACCACTCTCGACTACACCTTGGCTACGTGACTTCGGATATCTAGTCTGCATTGTCCACTCTTTGTCGCGGAAGTCACGCCATCTAGTAGCCAAGGAAACGAGGCATCATTCATCAGGAGGTCCGCAGTTAAGAGCCATCTCAGACGCACTGTCTCAGGAGCAGCCAGCAGATAAGCAATACATGACCGCTGCTCCTCAGGCCTCCGTAACGGACTTGCTGTTGCAGATTGCACAGCTCATCGCAGTATTCCTGCTAAGGCAGAAGCATTCAATGTCAATCTCAAAACTTGAGCTGTCGGATGGTGCTTGATCGGTCCAGTCATCTGCCTGTTCAGATGCCGGTGACCGTGATTCCAAATCTGATTTAGACGAATGATGAAAGGGATACGGATGAGAATAACCTTCCCTTTCGGAACAACTCTTGGATGATATGGATACTATACATTATCGTTTCCTTGAACTTGTTCCAGTGAATCACAATGCTGCAAGTAATTGTGAGAAACCGCTAGCGTTGTTAGACATTGACTTCATCTGGACAAAGAGCAGGATAATAAGATCTCTTGCCTGTTAAGTCTACACAGGTGTCACAGGTCTTCGATTATGTAGACGATGCCATATTTAACTTCCTGTGGGAAGACGTAATACGGTTTCTTATCATCATCTTCTGTATTTTAACCATTTTTTGATCACATACATTTAAAAAACGACCAAGGATGATGTGTTGAGAGTTTCTCTGCGTTGAATGAGCAGGCTAAGATCTTAGTTGTAGCCTTACCTTCTTCATTTCACTGTTCGCTCAGACACAATTGAGAAGATACTTTCTTATTCAGAGCGAATTTAGACTCACGGTCTTATGTACTTCAGTTTTAAGTACTGTGACGCAAAGTCTATATGGAAAGGAATTTTGTTGACGTTTGTACCTTTTAAAAAATTCTTTCCAGGCCTATTTATCATTTATATCTCTGTCTTAACAGATGTTAAGTGGGAGCTATTCTGATGTGACGAAGCCTTGCGTCGTCATCTTTAACATTTGACTAGATGGAAAACTTACTGCAGGTCGCTTTAGTTTTCCAGACACTAAGTCTTTGATGGTAAGCTTTCATTAATGTAGGATTAAGCTACAAGAAAGCGGCTCTTTAAGTTGGGGTCTAATCGACCAACACCAGCAGAAAGAGTAGGAGAGGTTGTCCTAGACTCAAGTTGTCTATAAGGACTCGTAGCGAAGGTATAGGTATCCCTCCTATATATTACTTTAGGGATTGACTATACAGCCACTTGGATAGGGGATTTAGGTCGGTTTGAGTTTACTGATCAGACACCCCTGAACCAGTGGCTTGAGGCTCTTATAGAGCTCGGTCCGACCGATTTTGACTGGAACTGGATTTAGGTTATTTATGATAATCTTTCAGTCGAAAAGCGAGCATTCGGCGATACAGTGAGTATAGTTCTTTAGATCACTTGAATAATGAACTAGATAATGTCACATGGGATGAATGATAGGATACATGTATCCTACAATTCATTTTTAACAGGCTGGTTCGTCTGTTGTTTCACAGAGCGAATTAGCCAGTTGTTTGGCTCGCTCTTATCTTTTATCTGATGCATTAACAGCGGAATATTTTATGCGTCGGATGGGGTTGTGCGGAGCGGCTATGAATGTTATTTCAGTGGGTCGCTTAGGCACATGTCCCCTCCAGTTATTCTTAACTGGAGTTGTAGACGTTTTTTCGCTCTAGACCTGTTTTGTTTTAGCGAATCTTTTAACATAAGGTCAAGTTTTGGCATATATTTAACGGTTTTCTCAGTTATGATGGAAGTGAGTTCATATATTGGGTTACAATCCTGAGTCCGATGGTCTCTCTATACAGGGATCTTGGAACCCTCGGTTCTTGGAGACCACATATTCAGAAATGATGTCTTATTGTTTACGCTGCATAATTGAATGTATATTATTAGCGATCATGTATTTATAGACGCAGATCAGAGTTTATCAGAAGAGAAGAAACGCTTCTTTGTCATTAATTTCCAATAGAAGGGACATTTTGGTTCATTCTATTGCTAGATGGATTCAATTAGCTATTCGTACTGCTTAGGAAAATTTATCTACCAATCAGCAGTCAGTGCTTAAGATTTCAGCACGTGAAGTAGAAGCACTGGCATCATCTTGAGCTTATTCTAACTGTATGGCTATTACATGATCTTATGTAGGATCTCTTCAGGATAGTTAAGTGTGCGGTGCACAGGAATAATAGTTTCCATCATTTGTGTCGCCAGTATTAGGCATTTGAACACATACAATTGATGCTCAGCCATATTTTTATACTGTACCAATGACCCAGACATAGCTGGTGCTAACTCTTAAAAATCTAGGGCCAAACACAAATTTTGCCCCCCAATCCCCCAAATTTGCATCTAAAATCAAAGAAATCATGTCCTGAATGGCCCTCCATACTTCGCCACTACTGCGCATTCGCAGTGTCAAGGACGTCCCGAAATTGGCGCCATTAATCATTCTTTGTTTGGCCCTTCATCAGTTAACATCTGACTGATCTTTGTGCTTGTAAATCTCAGTTTAAATGATGCCAGACACATAAATATTAGAGAAATGGTGATTCTTAGGAGGATATAGAAGGAGGAGAGGAAAAATGAGTGACAGAAAATAATCAGGGCTGTAACTTAAAATTTTTTAATGAAATTATGTTAAGTTACCTATTTTCGAGGCAAGGGCCTGTTGTGGTCATTCTTGCTATAAAGTTACACTGCTTGTTCAGTGTTTTCCTCTCTCCCTTTCCTTTAAGTCCCCGCTTGCTATTCTCCCATGCTTTTGGCATATTTTCTGTAATATTATTACTAAAATTTCTTGGGAGTTTTAGCTGGATAACAGAATGAATTCTGTTCTTTTCCCCATGTTTACGTCTTCACCCATGTGTGGTTAGGCATAGTGTTCTGCATCTACCATCTGATGTTCTGCAGTTTCTTCCCTGGAAGTCTCTGTTTTGCATCAGATAGTGTATTATTGGTAACTGATTTCGGGCCAGGGTTATTAGTGCCTGGAGTCATGTTTCTGGTGTTTTTACACTTCTTGTTTACATTGACAACTGCCTCTGTGTGAGGGGGATTTCTTGAAAATAATATCTTGATGTTAGTTTAATCATAACTATATACATTATTATTATTCGTAAGTGTTGCATTAATTTTTTAAAATATTTTTAAAATTTTTGTCTACACTTAGGCTTGGGATCCATTGGGGCTCAACGTTACTTTTCAGAAACTTGGGCTTTTCTGAAAAAATATTTCTTCAAAAAACTTTTTTGATTTCAATTATTTTTTCTATGTTAATGGATAATGTTATTATGTATTTTGATTTTCAGGGGTTGGTGCGAGTACTAGGACTTTGTATTCTTTTCACAATGAAAGGATATTGTTCAATTGTAATAAGAGGAAATCTTCCTCTGACTTTCATAATCATGTATAAATGTAGTCAGTGTACTCGCACTAACTCCTGTTCAGTATGTGTTAATTTCGATGACAACATGGGAAGTGTGTGTCACGGTATGTTAGCGGGGAAATGGCCAGGCCGGTCCTTTCCCCACAGGTTCACTCTAGTTTATCAATCTCTATTTCAGACGATCAAGAACAGGGTGATGTATCCGTGATGTCTTCCAAAAGTGTGCCTCCGTCGTCACAATTAATGAAGAGCTAGCGGCAAAGTGCTCATGGAAATACGTCAATTGCTTAAGAGGTCCCTAGTAGGATCGACGGCCTTTGACGTCCGCTAGCTCGCCCGGTGTAGCGCCCATTCATCGAATGGTTCGGCCGCCGGCTTCGTCCGTTGCGGTCCAGAAAGGAGTTTTGGGTGATGCGAGCACTATAAATCAACCAAGTGCACACCCAGTGACGGCGGATTAGAGGAGAGAACGGAGGAAGCCTATTAGTCCAGTTCCTAGCTCGTCCAGGTCCATCCGGGCTGCGAGCGAGAGAGGCCCCTCTCTCAGACAACAACATCTGGCCCCAGATGTTGTGGTACAAAATGTTTCGCATTCGGAGCATACGTCCGCCGCTCGGGACGCTCCGTTATATAGACAGTCCGGAGAGACTGTCAATAAGGCTTCCTCATCCTCATGGTAGCGCACACAACCGCACCTTGGCTACGTGACCTCGGATATCCAGTCAACTTCGCCAGTCAGAGAATCCTCGGCGACCAGGTCACGCCATCCGGTAGCCAGGGACACGAGGCCTGGAGACTCCGGACGTTCGCATAAGAAAAGTATGTGGGAGTCAACGTGCACGGAGCTTCCAGCGGCAAAGCATCGTAAGACCGCTACTGCACAGGCCTCGGTGACGGACGTGCTATCCCAAATAGCACAACTTATCGCAGCATCCCAGCAACGACAGAATCTCTGTCGCATCATGTTATATCCGACGACGCTGGGTCGGGACGCTTCGCTGAAGCATCAGGTACGGACGTCCGAAAACTTCATACGGTCCGACAGGAATGGCGAAAGGGATTCGGAGGATTTCGGGCTTTCCCTTTCGGAACAACATAAGCTGCAGTATATGTCATCCGGCTTTATCTTCTAGAGGTTGTTTCGTCGGACCAGAATGCTGCGATGCCTGATAAGAATCTGATACCGTCTGTGGAAACAAGAATTTTTGGATCAGTTCAGGGACATCGTCCCTCAGTTCCGACACAGTCCAATAATGTCACAGGAACTTTCGAATTATTGAACGACGCAACATATATATATATGCTTGCTATTAACAAGCAAGTTTGGTTTCTTGTTCGCAAAGTTACTGAGATGTCTTTCAAAAGTGTGCCTCTGTCGTCATAGTTAAATGAAGCGCTAGCGGCAATAAGTGCTCATGGAATACGTCAATCGCCTAAGAGGTCCCTAGTAGGATCGACGGCGTTGACATTCGCTAGCTGACCTGGGGTAGCGTCCATTCATCGAATGGTTCGGCAGCCAGGTTCGTCCGTTGCGGTCTAGGAAGGAGATTGGGGTGATGCGAGCACTATAATAGACAATAGTACACACCCGGTGACGACGGATTAGAGGAGAGATCGGAGGAAGCCTGTTAGTCCGGTTCCTAGCTCATCCAGGTCCGTCCGGGCTGCGAGCAAGAGAGGTCCCTCTCTCGTACAACAACATCTGGGTCCGGATGTTGTGGTACAGACGTTTCTCATTCGGAGCATATGTCCGCCGCTCGGGACGCTCCGTTATATAGACAGTCCGAGAGACTGTCGATAATGCTTCCTCATCCTCACAGCAGCGCACAAAACCGCACCTTGGCTACGTGACCTCGAGTATCCGGCCAGCTTCGTCATCCAGTGATCCACGGCGAACAGGTCACGCCATCCGGTAGCCAGGGGACACGAGGCCTGTACACTCCGGTCGCTCGCATAATAGAAGTATGCACGGGGTAACGAACACGGAGCTTCCAGCGGCAAGGCATCGTAAGACCGCTTCTCCACAGGCCTCAGTGACGGACGTGCTATCCAAAATAGCACAGCTTATTGCAGCTTCCCAGCAAACAA
This sequence comes from Pictodentalium vernedei, assembly GCA_031216915.1. Lineage (NCBI taxonomy): Eukaryota > Metazoa > Mollusca > Scaphopoda > Dentaliida > Dentaliidae > Pictodentalium > Pictodentalium vernedei. The sequence goes on from CM062289.1 coordinate 321,338,529, forward strand.
CAAAATCTCTGTCGGATCAGGTATAATCCATCGGCGCTGGGTCGGTTCGCTCCGCTGTTGCATCAGGTACGGAAGACCGAACACTTCATAGGGTCCGACAGGATGGCGAAAGGGATTCGGACGATTTCGAGCTTTCCCTTTCGGAACAACAGAAGCTGCCATACATTTCTTCCGGCATTATCTTCCAGAGGTTGTTCCGTCGGACTAGAATGCTGCGATGCTTGATAAGAGACTAATAGCGTCATTGGACACGCAGTTTTTGATCGGTTCAGGGACATCGTCCCTGAGTTGCCGACACAGTCCAATAATGTCATTAGATCATTCGAATTATTGAACGACGCTATATATAAGCTTGCTACCAAAACATGCTAGTCTAGTTTCTTGTCTGCAAATGCTCTAAATCTGCCTTTCATCAATTCTAGGAATAAATTTGTAATGACAGGACAGGGCATACTGAGAGTTCCTCTGCGTCTAGACGACGAGGCTGAAGACTGGGAATTGTCTTTTTCGCCATCTATGTCAATTCCAACCACTACGTTGGAAACGACAAGGATGTCTAATAGACTTAACTTAGACGCTTTATCATACGTAGACCACCTTACTGAGGCATTATCATTACGTCTTCAAGAGAAAGAATTCCAGGATATGATTCTTAATGAGATTTCTTTCAAGGGCAGTAGTTTGTCCACGTATAACTCCGCCCTTCAGTGGCAACCTGGAGTTGGTTAGATGTGACGTAGCCCTAGCTACATCCACGCGCGTGGATAGTAAGGTGAAGAACTCTCTCAGAGTCGCTTCGGTCTCGGAGAAGCTTCTCTTCGACGGCAACCTTTCAGCAATCTATGAATTGCTCGATATACACGTTCTCTTGTCAATCAAGTGTTGTTACAAGAGATTCAGACTTGGGCAAACATTCGGTGGTTGACTCAGAGAGTTCCACTGCAGTTGCCGGATCCGAGTTTTACGATTATGACGGATGCCAGTCAAACAGGTTGGGGTACAATATTGATCCCAACGGATTCGAAGTGCCAGGGTCTTTGGGTTCCGCAGTTTCTAGGCAAGCACTTAACTTCCAGGAAATGATGTTATTTTGGCTTGCACTACGTGATTGGATGAGCATTATTCAGAAACGCATGTCCAAATCCTGTCCGATAATACGACAGTAGTTGCGTATATTCGGAACCAGGGAGGCACTCATTCGGTTCCGTTATTCAATTTAACGGAAAGAATCCTGTTTGTTCTAGAACACCAAGTTCTGTTTCGGTCCGTCATTTTCCGGGTCGTCTGATTGTATTAGCAGACTCCCTTTCACGTAAGGGTCGCTTGTTGCCGTCAGAATGGACTCTCAACAAACAGGTATTCAATCAGCTTTGCTACCAATGGGAGCGCCCAATGATAATTTATTTGCGACACAACTCACCAATCAATTGCTGACTTATGTGTCTCCATGTCCGGATCCCCGAGCATATGTAGTTTACGCTCTATTGATCTAGTAGGACGGAATGATAGGATATGCGTATCCTCCAGCGCTGTTGATTCAGCAAGTATTGCTAAGATAAACATTCACAATACAATTCTGTGGGTAGCATCTCTGTCTCCACAGAGACCGTGGATAAATTTACTCAGGTGTCTGCTGTGGGACTTACCGCGAAAACTTCCTCCACGAGAGGATTTTCTTTCGCTGGGGAAATCGTGTCAACTTCTTCACAACCTGCAAGGTCTCAACCTTCGCGTATTCCGTTGTGCGGTCCTTCTTGCACGGCAAGCATTGTACAGGACAAGCAGTGGATGCGATTTCTAACTGTAGGAGGACCTCCTCTTCGCTATACTATGCGGCTAAAGTGGAGGCTCTTCTGTCGTTGGTGTAGGGATCATTAGGTTGATATTTTTGATCCCTCCATACCAGACATTGCAAACTTTCTAGTATACTTGTTTGACGAGATCAACTGCAGCCTGTTACTATTAAAGGTTATAGGTCTATGTTATCTGATACCTATGCACACCATGATAGTTTACAATTGAGTCTAATGTCTCTTTATCTAAGTTAGTCAGAAACTTTCGATAAATAGACCTAGAATCCTTAGATTAATTCCTATACGGAATTTAGCTTGGGTTCTTATTAAACTAAAGTAACCATTTGAGCCTCTTGAGACAGTAGTTTTCAAATTCTGGCCTTTTAAGACAGCAATTCTCTTAGTCTTCTCTTCTGCTGAAGAGTCAGTGAGCTTCCTGCGCTATCGGTGGACGATTCTCACTTTCGTAGTGTTGGAAACACTATTACCTTTACTACTAATGTTGGATTTTTCATTAAGAATCAGGCTCCTAATAAATATCCGGAACCTATTGTTATTTAGGTCCTTCCATCTTCGTACGGGCATGGGCCTTTACTCTGTCCGGTTAGAGCTTTATGTATTTATAAACAAATCTCAGTTTATCAGTAAGGAAGTAAGCTTCTTCTGTCTTTGATGCCTAATAGAAGGACATTACGGTCCATTCTATTGCTAAATGGATTCAATTAACTATCGGTACTGATAATCTATTGTTAACTCAGCAGTTTGTGCTTAAGATTTTGGCTCATGAAGTAAGAGCTCTTTCTACATCTTGGGCTTATGCAATAGTGTCGCTGTTATAGATTTAATGAAGGCTGAATATTGGTCTCAGCCATCCACATTCACGAATTTTTATCTCAGAAATATTGAGTCCATTTCTGGAGGCCTGCATTGTTTAGGTCCATTATCTGCTGCTCAGAATGTCGTTCACTTAACAGTTGCAACTATAGCTATGTAACAGTTGCAACTATAGCTATGTAGGCTTTCTGTTCCGGCAGTGACTCTGTCCTGCTGCCCTCTTCACTCTGGGCCATTTGACCCAGGGCAAGGGGAAGGGTGGTGGGGGGGGGGGGGGGGGGGGTGTTCCCTTGGGTCACCTGTTTTATTATGAAAACAAGGGGATACCTCCTCCGGAGTCAGTAATTCTGAGCTGTTACTGGGATGGTTTTAAAGTGAGAAGTTTATGTTTTAAAAATTCATTCATGTCATAGTTTTTAAAGTATAGCATTGGAATATATCACGTGTCAAACGGGTGTTATTATACAATCCCCGGACACTTTTAAAAGAGTATAAAGAGTCTCAATTCTCTGGACTAACTTTATTTATTGGCTTACTTTAAAAATTATTAGTATAAGGATTATACTGGATGTTAATAGAGAACATGGATGTTATGATGCTCAATTATGGAAGGTGTTGTGTCTTTCAAATTTATCATAAATAAGAAAGATACATGTAAGGCCTAATACTCCTTTTCCCCTCGAGGGGATGACTCTATTTTATATAGTTGAGCTTATTGGATTTTCCTCTATGTCCTAGGCCCTCCAGCCTTTTTACTATTCAGCTATGTCTGGGTCATTGGTATAGTATAAAAATGTTAAAAAATTTATAGTAATTTATATATTTTTTATACTTACCCAGACGGGGATGGCCCTCCCAGGAGTTGGGAACTCATACCTCCCCGCTGAGTACATAGCGCTTACCAGGCACTGATTGTAAGAATGATTAATGGCGCCAATTTCGGGACGTCCTTGACACTGCGCATGCGCAGTAGTGGCGAAGTATGGAGGGCCATTCAGGACATGATTTCTTTGGTTTTAGATGCAAATTTTGGGGATTGGGGGGCAAAATTTGTGTTTGGCCATAGATTTTTAAGAGTTAGCACCAGCTATGTCTGGGTCATTGGTAAGTATAAAAAATATATAAATTACTATAAATTTTTTAACATTCATGGGAAAGAATGATAGGACATGTGTATCCTTCAATTCATTTGTTTCTATTGATTACATTTAGGTTAAAGTGTCTGTTATTGAACATTCGCCAGAAGCTTCCCCCACGTGAAGGTTTTCTTCTTCAAGGGAAGTTTTGTTCTTCACGGCATTCTCCGCTCTCAGTGGCATAACGGAGTATGTCAGACGTGAGGGAGCTTTGCGGTTACTATGTTTTTGCTGTCTGGACCAGCAATGATTAAGTAATGTGGGTGAGGAGGTTTCGACATGAATTCGATTTCCCCCCCCCCCCTACACTCACACACTGTCGCGTATATATTTCTTAATACATACATACTATGCGTTTGGGTCGTGTTGCATGGTGCCCCCTTAGGCATATACGCAGTTTTGTTGCATTAGTTTCCGGTGTTTATTTTCCGATGTGTAATATACAAGCACTTATTAAATCATTATAATTGCTGCTATTTGAGTTCATAGGTGATTGCATAACCACTTAGTGGTTTTTAGATGATTACAGGCTGGATTTTAATGCACTCGCGCAATTTGTTATTACGCTATCGCTTTGGTGGACCTTGAAATTATTATATATTTCGGGGGGTGGTCTGTGTTGGAGCCGGTTAATCATACCTACCTCCATTTCTAGATCCTGGTCTCTATTTTGTTGGTTCGCAAATCGCATATTCTCACGTGTTTATAGTTGTAGATACCAAATAGTACACGTTGGAGAGTGTTCTTACCGGATTTAATTGTACGGAGGCCGTCTGTGAATGATCTTTGAAGCGTGTTTTCTCTGCAGAGATTGTTCATCGTATCTCGCTTTAATATGTGTATGTTATATTATTATTTCACTGATTTTGTCGTACCTGTATACGCCGTCTGCAGTGCATATTTTGTAGCGGATAATGTTATTTACCAAAATCATCGCTATAGCCTTGGCTTGTGAAGTGGCGTTAAGCACCATTTATTATTTTTGAATTAATTCCTGAGTGCCTGATCGATATTTATTTATATTGTTTCCTGGTACCGCTTATTGATTCCAGAGCTCTCCCCTCTTTCTTTTGAAGATATGTTCAAAAAAGCGGGGGGGGGGGATCATTTTCTCCTCTTCTATGTATGTAACTATGAAGGAAGCTGTTTTGGCTGTACTATATTCGGTGTCCAGCTGTAGTATTATTGTATGGAGTAGGTTTATGGCCAATTTTCTCTTATTCTCAAATATGCCATCCTAATTTTTAGGGCTCAGTCCAGACTAGCCTTAAAAATTTGTGAACTGGTTACAACCTAATTAGCATGATTTCATGCTCAGATTTAGGATTTACATAATTAGGATCCATATTAGGATATGTCTCATCTATTATGGTTTAAAGAGACACACATGTAAATTCTAATTATTCTAATTTTCTTCATCATGGATTGAAGGATTTGATCTATGTTGATATACTATTTAGGAAGTTCTAGGCCCTCCACCTTTTTACGATTCAGCTAAGTCTGGGCCATTGGTATACAGTATAAAAATATGAAAAAATTTATAGTTATTTATATATTTTTTATACTTACCAATGGCCCAGACGGGAATGGCCCTCCCATGAGTGGGCAGTACTGGGCACTCATTCCTTCCCGCTGAATTATTATATTATAATCTTTTTTACAAAGAATGATGTTGGCGCCAGTTTCGGCGACTTCCTGGCATCTGCGCATGCACGGAGAGTAAATGTATGGACGGCCAGATAGGACTTCTAATTTTTGGTTTTGCATGCAAATTTGGGGGATTTGGGGGCAAAATTTGTGTTTGGCCTTAGATATTTTTGAGTTAGCACCAGCTAAGTCTGGGCCATTGGTAAGTATAAAAAATATATAAATTACTTTAATTTTTTTCATTTTTGATGGCAAAGATATAATAATTACAAAAATAAAAAAAATAAATAAAAAAACGCCCGCCCATATGTAGTTTTACAAAAAATGGCCTGAGAAACAGCAGATCTACTTTGTGGGGTCTTATTATACCCCCCGCAAACAAAGTTTGGGGGGGTATATAGGAATCACCCTGTCCGTCCGTCTGTCCATCCATCATAAGCGCAACTCCTCCTAAACCGTTTGAAGAATTTTCATGAAACTTTACACAATGGAAGAACTCCATATGGCAATGTGCATGAAGCAATATAATTCCATTCTGACTTTTCCAAGGGGAGATAATCTGTCCGTCTGACCATCCTTGTAAGTGCAACTCCTCCTAAACCGTTTGAAGAATTTTCATGAAACTTTACACAATGGAAGAACTCCATATGAAGATGTGCATGAAGCAATATAATTCCGTTCTGACATTTCCGAGGGGAGATAATCTAACTTATACCGTCTGTCCATCCTTGTAAGCGCAACTCCTCCTAAACCGTTTGAAGAATTTTCATGAAACTTTACACAATGGAAGAACTCCATATGAAGATGTGCATGAAGCAATATAATTCCGTTCTGACATTTCCAAGGGGAGATAATCTAACTTATACTGTCTGTCCATCCTTGTAAGCGCAACTCCTCCTAAACCATTTGAAGAATTTTCATGAAACTTTACACAATGGAAGAACTCCATATGAAGATTGCATGAAGCAATATAATTCCGTTCTGACATTTCCAAGGGGAGATAATCTAACTTATACATTTCAGGCACGGGGGGTATCACTTTGTGAGTTTGCTCACAGTACCTCTAGTTAAAACATCTTTATTTCTAACTAAATCATAAGCAGTGCAACACTGCGTTATTCTGACTTTCAATCGTTGCTTGTTATGATTTCATCAAAATAGCCAGTTCTATTTCTTCGTCTACCAGTGCCCCATGGGAACTCAGGGAAGTGAAGCTGTGCTTGTTTATTGTGGTAAACAAACTTTGTTTTACTAGTAAAATAGGACCCAATCACCAAGGGTAGGGGTGGAATTCTTCTAAAATGGACAACATGGGTATAAACAAATGACTAAACTTGACTTTGTCTCCATGATGTGGTCACGATTGGCCATTGTGTAGAAATATCTGACCTTAAACACTAATAAATAATCTACCAATGCATCAGCAACAAGTCATTCATTTTACTGCTTCTGTAGAAGTTGTTAAAGTTGATACATGCACACCAAAGGTTGAAACTCCTTGAATTTCTTCACTTTCAAAAGCAATCATGGAAGCATTGAATCACTCACAATACCTCTAGTTGTGTGATAAGTGTTGAAGTTAGCAACATCCCATGCCAAACTTGCTAAGTCATTTGGGATTTTTTTTTTTTTTTTTAAAGTAAAATGTACTTTTTCTTTATTTACAGGTGATGAAGCCGAGTTACAAACCTTAGTACAGAGTGTAACAGATAGTCTACAAACACCTAGAGATGGGGGAGGTGGTGGAGGCAATGGTGAAAGTGTTGTTTCTAAAAAGTTATCACCTAATATCGCACAACATAATGGAGATCTTACATCAGCAAGGTGCATACTTTATCAATGAGTTTCATGTTAGATTTTTTTTAACCCTGTACCTTTTATATACAGAGATTTTCCACTATGTTAATACTCCTCTTGGGCAATTAATCACCTCTGTACTTGTGTGGCTCTGACATGGGCACTGTATCCCAGACTTCTTTCACTTGGTCTTTGTGTCAGATAGGTTCTCTACTGGCTTATCACCTTCACTCGTGTATTATCCTAGTAGGTGTGGCTTGTGAGGTAGTTGAGAAATTGCTCTATGCAGTATGGAGCAAGTTCCTAAGTTTGATTTGAGGTTATCTCCCCATTTAAATCCTAGAAATTGGAGCGGGCTTGTTCACTGTGGTAAACAAGTTCTGTTTTACTGGTAACTTGTGCCTGGGGTGGAAATTCTTTAATATGAAAGGCATCTGTATATACGATTGCTGTGTTGCAGCATGATATAACCATTGGTGCTGAAAAGGACCTTAAACACCAGTGAATAAATAATTGTTGAGTTTATCAACAGGTTACCTCCAAACATGTTAAGTTGATGAAATGCAAAATAGTGAGATTTTGATTTTTGTATGGCTCAAAGAGGAAAAATTCTTTAATTTAATAGTGAGATTCTGTTAAAATGTCCAATTTTCAGGCTCATTTAACAAAATATTTTTTCTGAAAAATAGTGAGTCTCCCGCTAAAATAGTGAGACTTAACATGTCTGGATACCTCTCACATTTTTTCTCTGGGATGTATTGGACTAAATAGGATGCTTCAGTTTGAATGGTATCACTGATTATGTCTTGGGAGTAAACATATATATTGAGGATAGAAAAATGCATGTGCATATGTTTCTATGTTATACTTGTACGTGAATAAATGTTTTTTATTTCACTTACAGGATCATAAGCCCTCAAAATACCACATTCTCTGTTTGATATGTCCTTTTACAGTTCAAATTAATTATTAGGTTACAGAACCAACTTACATCACTCAGACACCTTATTGATATATCTATGTATCCACCACCTTCCATTGTCTATTCAGTGGGTTCAGGTATGGGAGATTGGAAAGGAATTACATTTTTCTTCTTGAATTTCTTCTTGTTTTAATTATCATTTTTTTTTAAATTATCAATCCACATTGGGTCTCAGAGAACCATGTGCCCATTACTTAATCACATTACCTAACCCTTTACCCAACGTAACTGCCAAAGCCGGCCAGTGCTATTCACAAAAATCGCCAATTAATTTTCATTATTTTTTTCATTTTTTGTCTTAAAAAGCTCGTTCCAGAGAGGGGCCATAACCTATGTTTTTGAGACAAAAAATGAAAAAAATTAGTTATTCACAAATTTTATTTGCGAGTGTTGTCTGCTTTTCATGTTAGGTAAAGGTTTAATCACTCACACCATTTTTTTTAACCCTCTTTTTTTTTTAACCCTCTGCACACTGATGTCAGAATATCAGTATCAAGAAAAAAAATCTTTCCCATAATGTAATTAGGAATTTAACAAATTCAGTCTTGTTTGACAGAGTTCATTGAGCTTTGTCAATCAAGATTGAATTGGTTAAATTTCTAGTTTCTTCATGTCATTATGAGAAAAGTTTGGTATTTTGACATCAGTGTTAAGAGGGTTAAAATTGGAAGAATGTTTATCTCCTCCCCCCCCCCCCCCACTCCAAAAAAAAATTTGGTGGAGGGGGAGGGTGGGTGGTGGCTGGAGAGGGTGGTATGATATCACCATGTTGCTGTCCATCTATATGTCTATAGAATTGGTGTCCTCTCTCTAATTAAAGTTCTTCTTGACTGATTGAAACCAAACTTGACATGGGTTGGGTATGGTACGGGGAAGAACCCTATTTATTTTGGAGTAGTCCCAAATGTCAAGGTTGCAGTTATTATTATTATTGATGTGTAAGGTCATATATTTATGCACAATGGCTAATCATGACCGTGACAGTTTTACGGGTGGAGGAAGCCGGAGTACCCAGAGAGAACCACCGAGCAACGACGAGCAGCTGCCAGCTCCCCAACATCGTAACTCCGCACTGCAGCACAGGCAGGGTTAGATTGGTTGAAGACATGCGTACCATCGACGTGCAGTACGCCTTAGTACACGGCGTCATCGTGCCCCCACACGGGCAATGGAGATGAAGTGTCTTGCCCAAGGACACAACGCGGTTGCCGCAGGTGGGATTCGAACCAAGGACCTCTCGGCTTGCAGCCTGCACCTCTACCTACTGAGCCACCGCGCTCCCTCAAGGTTGCAGTAACCTTAAAACTATTTTCCAGGAATGTCTATAAACAGAGTTGATTTCCGCTCTCTTATTAAAGTTCCACTTGGCTGATTGAAACCAAACTTGGCATGTTGGATATGATGAGAGGAAGAACCCTATTCATTTTGGGGTCATTGCACCGAAAGTCAAGGTCACAGTGACCTTAAACTTAAAAATTTCCTGGAGTGTCTGTGGACAGAGCTGGTTTCCACTCTCTAATTAAAGTTCTGATTGGCCATTTGAAACCAAACTTGACATATGGATTGGATATGATTAGAGAAAAAAATGGGGTTGGGTATTACTGGAGTAAAAATACTCTACATTTTGAGGTCATTGTGCAAACTTCAAAGATCAAGTTTACTGTGACCTTTAACTTACAATTTTTCTTGGTTTCTGCTCTCTAATTAAAGTTCCTTTGGGTCAATCAAAACTAAACTTGGGATGTGGATTGGATAGGATGGGCGGAAGAACCCTATTAATTTTGGGGGTCATTATGCCCAAGTTCAAAGTCACAGAGACCTTCAACTCGCTACTTTCCCTGCATTCCTCTCTTGTCACTGCATCAGGCATTTTTTCACGGGATTAGCCCTCTCCTGGTGGCCAGCTCTAGTTATTTTACTAGTGATGTACATTCTAGGGTATTTATTGTTTGAAAATTAATCAGAGAAATAATTTACTCATCCTTTTTTCAGAGATCGCCAACCTGGTCATAGTGATGGTGATAAAAGAAGTAGCTCCAGACCAAATTCTGCCAAATCAGGGTTAACACCTGTCAAAATATCACGAAGGGATCTGCGTCCAATGACAGAAGCTGAAGTATCATTACGGCGGTCTCATTTAAGTACAAGTCTTAACTCTCAGAATCCTCAAGGTGAGCCATTCTGAACTCTTGTTTTTTTCTGAAGATTTACACAGGTGCTTGCTGTAAGAATTTCTTCTGCTAATTCAGTTTGTTTGCATGTTTATTTTGGTTTAATGACACTTTCAACAACCAGGGTCATATCATGTCATACAGCTTTATGGGTGGAGAAACCTGTACTACCTGGAGAGAGCCATCAAGAAATAGAGAGTAAATGTCAGACTCTCCAACTTACTAACCCAGCACAAGCTGAGTTTGCATTGGTAGAAGGCACTACACCTAGTACAGAGCACCGGCGTGCTGCTCCCTGTTCAGTATTTGTCTCTTATAGCATCATTACTTGCCAAGTTAATACAGTATACTGATGCCATCACCTGTTACATATTCAAATACTCCTCTTGACAGGTTGTTGGGTTGACTATGGAAAATTGATATTGTTATTAAAACTGCTGAAAAATAAGTGACCATGGGAGTATTGTAGCAAACTAGATTTCAAGTGCAGTGTAGCACCATGCACAATGATCCAACCTTCATGATCTGTCTGTTAAATATAACCCAAGTTTTAACTTTTTTTAATTTTTTTTTTTTTTTTGGGGGGGGGGGGGGGGGGGGGGAAGAGGGGGGGAGGCTTTAGTTTTTTTGCCTACTGCAGGCGAATTTTGCAGCCCAAAACAAAAATACTGTGTTTCCAGAAGAGGCATGTTACTGGCTCTTGTTGATATACAATATCACCCAACAAATATGAGTAGTAGTCTTTATAATGATTTCTTTATGCCCCACACAATACAATCAACTCATTGCTGAGTGCAGCTGCCAGGATTTGATCATATGAGAAATTTGCAAAACTTCAAATTTAATAGCAAATTTAATTTCTTAATATATTTACCAGATTAACACAAATGCCTTAAACTCTCATTAGCTTAACTTGACAAAGTCAAGATGAGCTATTGCCATCACACGTGCAGAAGTTTGTTAGTCTGTGAGTTTGTAAGTCTGTGAGTCTGTTCACATATTTTACACAGTATACCAATGGCCCAGACATAACTGGTGCTAACTCTAAAATATCTAGGGCCAAACACAAATTTTGCCCCCCCCCCCCCCATCCCCCAAATTTGCATGCAAAACCGAAAATTAGAAGTCCTATCTGGTCCTCCATACATTTGCTCTCTGCGCATGCGCAGATGCCAGGAAGTGACCGGAATTGGTGCCAACACCATTCTTTGTTTGGCCCTTGTCAGATAACAACAAACTGACTTTTGTGCTTTTTAAATCTCTGTTTATAATGATGCCAGACACAAATCAATGGTTAATTTGGTGGATCCAAGGACACAACTGGATGAAGGAAGGAAGAAATGGTGGTTTGAAACATTCAGGGCTGTAATTTTATAATATTTATAAAAATTAGTTCATGTTCCCCAATTTCGGGGCATGGGCCTGACGTCATCATTGCTGATAATGATTTTTCCACTGTTGGTTAAGTATTCCTTTCCTACTCTCCCTTGATCCCCCCCCCCCCCTCCCCCCAGTTAAACTCCCAAGCTTTTTGGCTTGTTTTATTGGAAATTTTTTTTATAAAATTTCTTGGGAGTTTAACATGTTACACACAAAGTTTATTCTGTATATCCCCAGGGTTACATCCTCACCCTTTGGGTGTTTAGGCATTTTTAGGTGTTCATGCATCATATATCCAATGTATCGTTTTTTTTCCTCTGACGAAGATCTTACCTTACATCGGATAGTTAAAAAATCTGTTACTGACTTCGGGCCGTGTTGCCTGGGGTCCCGTTTCCGGTTTTCCTTCTGACATTATTTACATTAGCAAGGCTCTTTATATATATGTAGTTTCCTATTTATTATATGGTAGGTCTGTTGTAAGATACATTAATTCAGTCCCGTAATGTAGCAGTTAGTTTTTTGGATAGAAAAACTAATTTTTGTCCGCACTTGGACTCTTTTGGGATACATTTGGGCACTTCGTTCCCTTTGGGAACTTGGGCTGTTGTCAAAATTTTTCGAAAATTTTTTTTGTATAAACTATTTTTCGATTTATGTTTTGAATATTTTTTGTTATGTATCTTTTTATATTATTTAATGTGGAGTTGGTGGGAGTACGATAGACTTAGTTTGCTTCATTAGGTAAGCATATTGCTCAATAAACAAGGCGAGGAAGTCTTTCCTCTGATTTACATGTTGGTTGCCTTGCTTGTAGTTGATGTGCTTCCACTAATTCTTGCTCAACGTGTGTCGCATGGGATGACAAATGTTGCTGTGGGGTGTCACGGTACGTTGTTAGCGAGGGGCCACTGCCGGTCCTCTCGCAGTGAGAGGCTGCCAACGGTCCTCTCGCCAATAGGTTGCTCTAGTTTTTTTTAGTTTCTATTTACAGAGGAACAAGAACATGGTGATGTTTACGTGACACCGTCAGAGAGTGTGCTTCCGTCGTCGCATTTAGATAGTCAATCAGAGCTAAGCGGCAAAAGTGTTCATGAATATTAAACAGGGCAATAAACCACAGCGTGGTTTCAGATCCCTGTCGCCAGCTAGCTCGACCGGTGAAGCGTTACACCATCCGAGGGTACAGTGATGCCGGATGTGTCCGTTGCAGTCGAGGAGAGTAGAAAGGGTAGAGCGAGTACTGTAAAATAATATCAGGCTCACCCTGCGACGACAGAGAGGAAGAAGCCGCCAAGTTCAGCAGGAAACTCGGCAAGGTCTGAAGGACTGCGAGCGAGAGAGCTCCCCTCTCTCTTTTATAACAACATCTGGGGCCAGATGTTGTGGTTCGGAACGTGTATCAGTCGGAACATATGTCCACGCCCCCGTCCGGGATGCTCCGTTCAGTTTACAGCCGGGTCGGCTATAGTTACGGCTTCTTCAGCGTCTACCAAGAACACACGACCGCACCTTGGCTACATGACTTCTGATATCCAGCCTGCATCGCCAAGAAGGTCACTCTTCGTCAGAGAAGTCACACCATACAGTAGCCAAGGAAACGAGGCTTCATTCATCAGGACGTCTGCAGAAAAGAGCCATCTCGGACACACTGTCCCAGGAACAGCTGGTGGCCAAGCAATAGAAGACCGCTGCTCCTTAGGCCTCCGTAACGGACTTGCTGTTGCAGATTGCGCAGCTCATCGCAGCAATTTCACTGTAACTTTGGTTGACATACATTGACTGTGAGGACCACATTAACCCACCTCTCAATTCTTTAGTACAGTCCGTCCGTCTGTTAACATTTAGAGTTTTGGTTAAAGTTTGTGGTTAAAGTTTTTTACTGAAGGTTCAAGTGGGGTTTTTTTTTTCCTGTTTAGTCATGACTTTCTTCTGTTTGTCTGTTAACATTTGGAGTTGTGGTTAAAGTTTGTGGTTAAAGTTTTTTAGTCAACCTTAAAGTTTTTTGTTCTTTTTTTTTCTTTTAAATTGATATTACTATTGATTGTATCATTCTCAGTAGCCCGACTGTTTACAGTGAGGGCTATAGTCATGTCCATCCGTCCATCCGTCTGTCTGTCTGTCTGTTAACATTTAGAGGTTTGGTTAAAGTTTGTGGTTAAGTTTTTTTACTGAAGGTTCAAGTGTTTTGTTTTTTTTTTTTGGGGGGGGGAGGGGTTTTTTTGTTCTTTTTTTTTCTTTTAAATTGATATTACTATTGATTGTATCATTCTCAGTAGCCCGACTGTTTACAGTGAGGGCTATAGTCATGTCCGTCCGTCCATCCGTCTGTCTGTCTGTTAACATTTAGAGTTCTGGTTAAAGTTTGTGGTTAAAGTTTTTTAGTCAACCGTAAAGTTTTTGGGGTTTTTTTCTTTTAAATTGATATTACTATTGATTGTATCATTCTCATTTTGTTTTTATTTTTTTTTTATGTTTCATGTTATTTTGGGAAATATTTAACCCTTTTTAGCCCGACTGTTTACAGTAAGGGGTATAGTAATGACTTTTGTCCGTCTGTCCGTCCGTCTGTCCGTCTGTTAACATTTAGAGTTTGTGGTTAAAGTTTTTTATACTGAAGATTCAAGTGTTTTTTGTTTTTTTTTGTCTTTTCCTGTTCAGTTGACATTTGGAGTTTTGGTTAAAGTTTGTGGTCAAAGTTTTTTATTCAACCTTCAAGTACAGGCTATACCCGGTAGTTCTTGTCTGATCGTCACGAAATTTCACATGCAGGTTTTAGGTCATGTCTTCATGAGAACGTCCCCTTTTTGTCGTGATCAGTCAACCGGTATGGCTGCCCGAGCCCAAAACCCGAAAACCATTAGCACAGTCTACAGGTCGTATTTATGAAGGGATTTCATTGCAGCTTCATATAATGTATAATGCCTAGATGAGAACATCCCCGTTTGGGCATGATCTGTCAACAAAAGGAAAAAAAATGTTCTGCATGTAGTGACTGTAAAATAGTTCAAAATGCATATTGGAGGAAATAAAATAAAATAAAATGCCTAATTGGGGGGGGGGGGGGGGGGGGGGGGGGGGGGGGGGGGGTGGGTAGGGAGGGGAGAGGGGGGGCAGTGGTGCTTGTCTGAGTTTTTAACCAAAACTGTAGACAAGCATTTTTGACGAAAGGAAAAAAAGTGCCTAACCTAATTGGCCTGGGGAGGGGGGGGGGGGGGGTTAGTTAGTTTAAAAAAAGGTTCCGCATGTGGTGACTGTAAATAGTTCAAAATGCATATTGGAGAAAAATAGAAAAAAAGCCTAATTGGGGGTGGGGGGAGGGTGGGGGGTAGGCCCTTTTGGGCAACTGTGATGGCAACAGAGCCGAAGCCCGAAAACCTTTAGAATATTCCACAGACCATAATTATGAAGGGATTTCATTGTAGCTTGGTAGGATGACTCCAAGTTTGTGGTTAAAAACCCAAACAAACACCACCACCCCCTATCCCACCCCCACCCCTCATTAGGCTTTTTTTTTTCTTCTTTTCTCCAATATGCATTTTGAACTATTTACAGTCACTACATGCGGAACCTTTTTTTAAACTTACGTACCCCCCCCCACCCCCTCCCCCCCACACACACATGGGGCCAATTAAGCACTTTTTTTTTCTTTCATCACAAATCCACCACCACCCCCCTCCAATTAGGCATTTTTTTTTTTTTTTATTTCCCCCAATATGCATTTTGAACTATTTACAGTCACTACATGCAGAACCCTTTTTTTCTTTTGTCAAAAATGCTTTTTTACAGTTTTGGTAAAAGTTTGTGGTTAAAAATCCAGACAGAAATTATCACCCAATATGCATTTTGAACTATTTACAGTCACTACATGTGGAACCTTTTTTAAACTTACATACCCCCTCCACCCCCCACCCCCCCCCCCCCTTTTTTTCTTTCGTCACAAATGCTTGTTTACAGTTTTGGTTAAAAACCCAAACACCACCCCCCCCCCTCACCCCCCACCCCCCCCCCCACCACCCGGGGGGGCCAATTACGCACTTTTTTTTTCTTTCGTCAAAAATGCTTTTTTACAGCTTTCGTTAATGTTTGTGGTTAAAAACCCAGACAAACGCCACTACCCACCCCATCCCCCATGGTGCCAGTTAGGTATTTTTTTTTTCTCTGCTCAAAATGCATTCTGAAGGATTTAGACTGACCACATGTGGAAAAAAAAAATGGACTCCCCTAACACACCCCCCACTCTCCCCCACCCCTCATCCCCCACCCCACCTCCTCCTCACTCAGGGCCATTCATGCAATATTTTTTCTTTGGTACAAAATGCATTTTTAGCCTGACTGTTTATAGTCAGGGCTATAGTCATGACTTTCGTCCGTCCATCTGTCGGTCCATCCATCTGTCTGTAAACAACTGGTTTCAGACTGATAACTCCAGTTTGGATTATTTGATTTCAACCAAAGTTGATATGTGTATTTTCCAGCTAGTAATACAGGCCAGGTTTCAATATAGGTTCCACAACTGCCCTCCCCCCCCCCCCCCCCACACACCCCACACACACTCACACACACACAAATTATCACTTAGGCAATTATTCCCAAAATGCATTTTGAAGGATTACATGCAAAAAAGAAAATTGACTCATATAGCCCAACATTGCTTTATGTACTGCATCTTTAATCCTTTACCTTACACAAGTTGCAGCCAACAGTACAAATTATTTTTCTGAAACATCAGTTTTTTTCATTTTTTATTTACTTCTAACCATGGCTTATTACTCCTTATTGGAACAAGCTCATCAAGTTTGTTCCATTAATAGGTCATGAGGTATGTTTTGAAGTAGAGAAATGAAAAAAATAAAATTTGAATAGCAAATTTTGTATATCACGAGTGCAGATATGGCAGATTCGTTAGGTAAACTGCTAACAAAAAATGGCTCCGACTATTTTGCGTCTAAGCATTGCCATTCCTTGGATAGTCGGGCTGCATGCGTGACATCACTCTAGTTTTTTTTTTATTTCCTTCAATATGCATTTTGAACTATTTACAGTCACTACATGCGGAACCTTTTTTTAAACTTACATATTAAAGTTTATGGTTAAAAACCCAATCATCCCACCCTCACCCCCATGGTGCCAGTTAGGTATTTTTTTTTTCTCTCCTCAAAATGCATTCTGAAGGATTTAGACTTACCACATGTGGGAACAAAAATGGACTCCCCTAACACACCCCCACTCCCCACTCTCCAACCCCACACTCACCTCCTCCTCACCCAGGGCCATTCATGCATTATTTTTTCTTTGGTACAAAATGCATTTTTAGCCTGACTGTTTATAGTCAGGGCTATAGTCATGACTTTCGTCCGTCCATCTGTCGTTAAACAATTGGTTTCTGACTGATAACTCCAGTTTGGATTATTTGATTTCAACCAGTATTTTCCAGCTAGTAATACAGGCCAGGTTTGAATAAAGGTTCCACAACTCACCCCCCCCCCCCCCCCCACACCCACACACAAACGTGTCACTTAGGCAATTATTCCAAAATGCATTTTCAAGGACTGGGAGTTATTACATGCAAAAAGAAAATTGACACCTATAGCCCAACATTGCTTTATGTACTGCATCTTTAATCCTTTACCTAACACAAGTTGAAGCCAACAGTACAAATTATTTTTCTGAAACATCAGATTTTTTCATTTTTTACTTCTAACCATGGCTTATTAGTCCTTATTGGAACACGCTCATCAAGTTTGTTCCATTAATAGGTCATGGGGTATGTTTTGAACTAGAGAAATGAAAAAATAAAACTTGAATAGCAAATGTTGTATATCACGAGTGCAGATATGGCAGATTCGTTAGGTAAACGGTTAACAAAAAATGGCTCCGACTATTTTGCGTCTAAGCATTGCCATTCCTGGGATAGTCGGGCTGCGTGCGTGACATCACTCTAGTTTTTTTTTTTTATTTCCTTCAATATGCATTTTGAACTATTTACAGTCACTACATGCGGAACCTTTTTTTAAACTTACATATTAAAGTTTATGGTTAAAAACCCAAACACCCCACCCCCACCCCCATGGTGCCAGTTAGGTATTTTTTTTTCTCTCCTCAAAATGCATTCTGAAGGATTTAGACTTACCACATGTGGGAACAAAAATGGACTCCCCTAACACACCCCCACTCCCCACTCTCCAACCCCACACTCACCTCCTCCTCACCCAGGGCCATGCATGCAATATTTTTTCTTTGATACAAAATGCATTTTTAGCCTGACTGTTTATAGTCAGGGCTATAGTCATGACTTTCGTCCGTCCATCTGTCGTTAAACAATTGGTTTCTGACTGATAACTCCAGTTTGGATTATTTGATTTCAACCAGTATTTTCCAGCTAGTAATATCACGAGTGCAGATATGGCAGATTCGTTAGGTAAACGGTTAACAAAAAATGGCTCCGACTATTTTGCATCTAAGCATTGCCATTGCTGGGACAGTCGAGCTGCATGCGTGACATCACTCTAGTTTTTTCTTCCTATGAAGATATAGCTTTGCATCAGGTGGTTGTTGATCGGTTTCTGACTTTGGGCCTCTGTTATGCCTGTTGTTGGTTAGTTTCCGGTTTTTCCTCTTGACGTCTGTTCAATAACGTTTTGGATACATATTAATTCAGTGTTTAGTTAAAAACAGTTATTGTCTTTTCTCTTGGGATATATATTATATCTCATTCCGGTAGTTTAGCTCTAATTTGGTAGTGCTTGTCCACACTTGGGCTCTATCGGGATGTCCTTGGGCTCATGAGGTTCACTTGGGGTACTTAGGCTTCATTCAAAATCTTTTGAAAATTGTTTTGAAAATTTATTTCAAAAGTTTTGTGATTGTCTATGTTATGTATCCTTGTGATATTTATTATCTATTATTCTTGGGAGTGCAGCAGACTTATGATTTTGGCTTCATTATTATTGTATCTATTATAATAATTGGTACTTAGTGCAAGTCCAGGAAGCCTCATATTTACATGCTTGTTGTTTACTGGTAGTCGCAGCACTCCTTCAATACTTGTACTATGGGATGCGAATGTTGGAAACGGGTGTCGACCTGTGTGGTGGGTAGTGAAGTTCCGATGTTGGTGCTTTCACAGCAGATTAATACTAGTCTTTCAGTCTCTTATTCAGAGGAACAAGAACACCTGTCCTTAACGTGCTGCCGTTGTCGCACTCTGATTAGCCCCGCTCTGATGAGTAAACAAAGCTAGCTGCCAAGGTGCTCATGATTTTTAGCAGGGGATTGAGGTCTCTAGTTAGTTCACTTAATCCTCTGCATGCAGCTAGCTCAACCAGGGAAGCGATCATCCCTATATAGGAGCCGGGATGCTGGGCAGGTCCGTTGCGGTCGAGTAGTATAAACGTGGGTAGAGTGCACCTCATAAAATAGAGCTCACCCAGCGGTGATGGCAAAAGGCGAAGAAGCCTGAAAGTTTCTCTTTGGGACGCTCGGCAAGATCTGGGGTCAGATCCTGAGTTGGAGAACCCTCTCCGTCCTGTTAGCAGTCGGTTTGACTGTGTCCAAGAAACTATAATGAGTCGGAACACACATCGGGATGTTCCTTCCACACTGCAGCCGGGGTCTGCTGCGGTTATGGCTTCTTCTTCTTACATGGAAGTGCATGCAAAAGGGATTAGCCTACAAGTTTCTCAACGGGATACTCTGGGGTCAGATCGCGAGTTGAAGAGCATTTTCCGTCCTGTTAGCAGTCGGGGTCGACTGTTTATCAGTCATGAGAAACTTCAATGAGTTTGAGTGCCCGTCCAAAATGTGCGAGTTGGGACGCTAATTTCACACTTCAGCTGGTGTTGGCTGTTGTTACCGCTTCCTCTTCTTCCATGGAAAAACACGCTAAGGGGTAGAAGCCTACAAGTTTCTAAACAGAACGCTCTGCAAGGTCTGGAGTCAGATCGCGAGCTGGAGAACCCTCTCTGTTCCATCAGCAGTCAGGGTCAACTGTTTCCGCTTCAAGAAACTTTAGTGTGTTGGAATGTCCGTTCATGCTTGCAGTCCGGGATGCTCCTTCCACACTGCAGTCGTGGCCGGTTGCAGCTATGGCTTCTTCCTCTGCTTCATCGATGAAGCACATTAGACCTCAGACTAGCTGTCCGACTTCACGTGCTCATGCTGTTCCATGGAGGTGTTCCCAGTCTTTACCACTGAAGTCGGATTAACCTGCAGCTGGTGGTTTGAGGCGTTTTTATATGGGACATGCGTCGAAAGATCTGGGGTCAGATCTCCGTCCTGTGACCAGCATATGGTGAAGAAGCAGATAACTGCTGCTCCGCAAGCCTCGTTCATGGACCTGCTGCCGTAGATTGTGCAGCTTATTAAAGCATCCCAGTAGTCGCAGGTTTAGCCGACAACAATCTCCGGTAGTGAGCTGTTGGGCGGTGCTGGGTTGGTCTAGTCATTTGTACATTTGGATGTTGTTGACCATGTTTTTCAGATGAAACATTCAGATGGTGAGAGGGCTACAGAGTTTGATTCTCCAAACCTCATGGAACAGCACATTAAGACTATGAATTTTATTCATAAGTTCTTTAGAATCTTGTTCCATCTGAACAAAAGTCTGCATTTGCTAGGCAAAAAACAGCTTAAGGTACCAAGCGAAGGAAAGACGAAGATCTCTTCTTCCCGGATCTTTCTGCTCAGGCGTTGAAGGCCTTTGGTCCACTTAACTGCGCCTCGATAGCTCATAGATGGGCTGAGACAGCTGTCTTGTTTGGAATAGAGACATTAGAAGGAATAAGTACGTCTTTTCATCTCTGTGTTGTATTCCTAGGCATCAGAGGCATTTAGTTCTATTGTTGACACCATAGTAGCCTTATGTACTGTTAGAGTGGTCTTTTCTTACACATTAGCGGCTAACATCGTAAGTCTCCATTTAGTGAGATGTCTAAGGCCGCAGAGTAAAACACAGATATCTGTCTTCACCAATATATGACTTTTAGTCTGTGTTAGCTACACTGAGACCGCTATCTTTTTGGAATAAGGCCATTAGAAGGAAAGATTACAGGGGTTTTTTTTCCTTCTCGGTGTGGTATTTCTAGGAATCACAGGCATTTAGTCCTATTGTTGTCACCTTAGTTTGTCTTTTGTGAATTAAGAGCGGTCTGTTTATATAACATTAGTGGCTAACATCATAGTGGCCTTATATATTGTACAGCGGTATTTTCTTATACATTGCGGCTAAGATCATAAGTCTCCATTTAGTGAGCTTTCCAAGGCCGCAGGTGACACAGATATCTGTCTTCACGGAGAAAGACTAATAAGCTGTGTTAGCTAAGCTGAGACTACTGTCTCTTTGGAATTACGGACGTTAGAGGAGCGGCCCGTTATTTCTTACCTTGAACGACTAATGTTGTAAGTCTCCGTTTAGTGAGCTGTCAAAGTCACAAGTTACACCGAGGTATCTGTCTTCTCAGAGATGAAGACTTCTTAGCTGCACTAGCTAATCTGAGACTGCTGTGTCTTTGGAATTAGGGCCGTTAAAAGGAAAGAGTATGTTGTTTCCTTCATGGTGTTGTATTCTTAGGTGTCTGAGGCTTTTAGTCCTTTTGTTGATGCCTTATCAGAATCAAATGCGGCCCTTTTTCCCTTAACTTGAACGACTGATGTTGTAAGTCTCTGTTTAGTGAGCTTTCTAAAGTCACAAAAATTACACCGAGATATCTGTCTTCATGGAGATGAATACTTCTAAAGCTACGTTAGCTAGACTGAGACCTCTGTCTTTTGGGAATAGAACCGCTAAAAGGAAAGAGTGCATTTTTCCTTCTCGGTGTTGTTTTCTTAAGTGTGACAGACTTTAGTCTTATTGTTGACACTATAGTAGCCTAGCTAGAATTATGAGCAGTGTTTTTTCCCTGTCATTAGCAGCTAGCATTGTAAGTCTCCTTATTGAGCTTCTAGTTCCACAGTTAATAGCCATATAATTGTCTTCAGGAATAGGATGACCTTTAGCTGCTTCAGCTAGGCTGAGACCACTGTCCTATCGGACAAGATACTATTATAATTGAAGGAGTTGTTCTCTTCTTAACGGTATTGTTTGGTGTTAGTTGTCTGAGGCTTTTAGCCCCATTGATGATGCCATATAACCTAGTGAGAATATTGAGCGTTCTTTTGGATGCCTGTAGTTAGCTCCTTTTTCAGGAATATATTTCCTGCTGTAATCGATATGAGGTGCAAGGAGTTCATCTATGTTTTTATGACCGGGTGCCGGAACTTTTTTTTTTTTCGTCACCCGCTTCATTTTTAATCCAATCTATTGTCATGGATTATATTTCCACTCGGAAGATTTGGATATTATGTGTCTATATGGTGTATTGTTTGGAGCTATGGCGTACAATCTTGATTTCAAGGGATATGCCGACACTATATCAGCGGGTGTATTCCTTGCAATAGTGCCATGTTCATCACGTCCCTCTCCGTCCTTAGTGGCATTTATGGAGGTGGTCAGACATGAGAGAGCCCTACGGTTTTATTCTATTCTAGATGACTAGCACTAAAGCGTTACAAGTCGCGCCGGGTTAATTTGGTCATGCTTGTTTTGACTAATGATAGGTTATATTAGCTGTATTAGTCCTTATTGAGAATAGCAGCAGCAATATAGCTTTGGAATTGTAGTGTGAGGTTTCCTTTTCCTATAGTGAAAAAGGAATTTGTCACAGTTCCAAGCTTTAGTACTACTGCACCGGCCTTACTTCATCTAGCGATTCAAGTAATGTGAGTGGGTGTTGGGGGAAGGGGGGAACAACTAATAGAATATGATTTATTCGTCAACCCCCCTCCTCTCCCCCCCCCCCCCCCAGCAATATGTTAAGAGGCGATTACAGGGCAGGATGCAGTTGTCTTCCCTTAAGCCTTGTATGCATTCAATTATATGCATGTCTTTCATGGCTTTTCGATTGGCAGGTGGGTTGTGGTCTAATGGCAACTTCAGGGGTGCATCCACTCTTTAGTTGGTTTTCTTCCTGTGGTTGTTCATTCATAAGTCATATATGAGCATATGATTCCTGAACAGTAACTGTTTTGGGTTTCCGAATTCTTTCATGAATACATTTGGTTGATATTGCTAGCCTTCATGTACCTGTTTGGCAGGCATGTCGGTAATCTGGACGACATTCTCCAATATGGCAGTTAGTCCACTTTGAGAAATTTTGCTCAGAGTTGTCTGCTCTGTTAGGTCATATGAGTCTATTCCTCAGCTTAAATCGCATTAATGTCATTTTATTCCTTCAGTTTCCTGGTTATATTTTGCATCGCTCAGTTACGCCATTGATACAGGCTGTATTCAGGCGAGGGCACATGCGGGATTCTGTTGTTGGCGTGCATAATATATATTAATCATTAAGCAGACGTATTTCTTAAATAGATTCTCTTAAATTCATACAAATATTTTTGCTCTGTAAACCAATGGCCCAGACTAGCTGGTGCTTAACTCAAAGTTATTAAGGGCCAAACACAGATTTTTAACCCCCCAATCCCCAAAATTTGCTTGCAAAACTGAAAATTAAAAGTCCTATCTGGCACTCCATACTTTTACTCTCCGCGCATGCGCAGTCAGGAAGTGACTGGAATTGGCACAAACATTATTATTGTTTGGCTCTAAAGTCAGCAACAATGAACTGACATCTGTGTTTTAAAATCTTTTTTGAGGATGCCAGACACAAATCAATGCAAGAATTGGTGGATCCAAGGCTGTTATTGGATGTTTGAAGTGTTCAACGGTGGTTTTTGACGTTCAGGGCTGTAACTTTATAATAAATATAAAATTATTTTATGTTTCCCAATTTTCGGGACATATGCCTGACATCATCATTTTTGATAATGATTATTCCACCGTTTGTTAAGTATTCCTTCCCTATCCTTCCATGAACCATTCCTGTTAAACTCTTAAGCTTTTTGGCTGTTTTTAGCTCACCTGAGCGAAGCTCAAGGGGAGCTTTACTAATCACTTTCTGTCCGTCGTCCGTCCGTCCGTCGTAAACTTTACATTATCGACTTCTCCTCACAAACTACTGGACCAAATTCAACAAAATTTGCTGTGCATGTTCCCTATCATATGCCAATTCAAGTTTGTTCAAATAAAGTTGCCACGCCCACAGGCGGCACCACAGGGGGCATAACTCTGATAGCACCCATGAACTTCTTTCCAAAATCAAAAAAAATCTTCTTCAGATCCACCAGGCAGAATTCTTTCATATTTGGTATACAACATCTCTAGGGGGATCAGATTCAGGTTTGTTCAAATCGAGTCCCTGGGTTCATATTTGGGCTCCCTGTGGGAGAATTCTTTCATATTTGGTATACAACATCTCTAGGGTGGTCAGATTCAAATTTGTTCAAATCGAGTCACTGTGTTGATATTTGGGCTCCCTATGGGAGCCCAAATTTTAACTTAGTGCAATATGAGGATTATTCTTTAAAAATCTTTTTCTCCATATCCACCAGGCAGAATTCTTTCATATTTGGTATACAACATCTCTAGGGGGATCAGATTCAGGTTTGTTCAAATCGAGTCCCTGGGTTCATATTTGGGCTCCCTATGGGAGCCCGAATTTTAACTTAGTGCAGAATGAGGATTATTCTTTAAAAATCTTCTTCAGATCCACCAGGCAGAATTCTTTCATATTTGGTTTACAACATCTCTAGGGTTGGGGTGGGGGGGGGGGGGGGGGGGGGGGGGGCAGATTCAAGTTTGTTCAAATCGAGTCCCTGGGTTCATATTTGGGCTCCCTATGGGAGCCCGAATTTTAACTTAGTGCAATATGAGGATTATTCTTTAAAAATCTTCTTCTTCAGATCCACCAGGCAGAATTCTTTCATATTTGAATATTTCAGATTTTGATATTTCATATTTGGTATACAACATCTCTAGGGGTGTCAGATTCAAGTTTGTTCAAATCGAGACCCTGGGTTCATATTTGGGCTCCCTATGGGAGCCCGAATTTTAACTTGGTGCAATATGAGGATTATTCTTTAAAATCTTCTTCTTCAGATCCACTGGGCAGAATTCTTTCATATTTGGTATACAACATCTCTAGGGTGGTCAGATTCAAATTTGTTCAAATCGAGTCCCTGTGTTGATATTTGGGCTCCCTATGGGAGCCCAAATTTTAACTTAGTGCAATATGAGGATTATTCTTTAAAAATCTTTTTCTTCTTATCCACCAGGCAGAATTCTTTCATATTTGGTATACAACATCTCTAGGGGGTCTGATTCAATTTTGTTCAAATCGATTCCCTGGGTTGGTATTTGGGCTCCCTATGGGAGCCCTGAATTTTAACTTAGTGCAATATGAGGATTATTCTTTAATTATCGTCTTCTTTAGATCCACCAGGCAGAATTCTTTGATATTTGGTATACAACATCTCTAGGGGGGTAAGATTCAAGTTTGTTCAAATCGAGTCCCTGGGTTCATATTTGGGCTCCCTATGGGAGCCCGAATTTTAACTTAGTGCAATATGAGGATTATTCTTTAAAAATCTTCTTCTTCAGATCGACCAGGCAGAATTCTTTCATATTTGGTATACAACATCTCTTGGGGGATCAGATTCAGGTTTGTTCAAATCGAGTGCCTGGGTTCATATTTGTGTTCCCTATGGGAGCCCGAATTTTAACTTAGTGCAATATGAGGATTATTCTTTAAAAATCTTTTTCTTCAGATCCACCAGGCAGAATTCTTTCATATTTGGTATACAACATCTCTAGGGGGTCTGATTCAATTTTGTTCAAATCGATTCCCTGGGTTGGTATTTAGGCTCCCTATGGGAGCCCGAATTTTAAAACCCAGTGCAATATTAGGACTATTCTTTAAAAATCTTCTTCTTCAGATTCACCAGTCAGAATCATTTCAGTTTTGGTATACAACATCTCTAGGGGGGGTGGGGGGGACTATTTTTTAAAAAGTCTTCTTCTTCAGATCCATCATTCAGAATTCTTTCCTATTTGTAAACACAACATCTCATTGGAGGACAGATTCAAGTTTGTTCAAATCAAGTTCTTGGGGTCATATTTGGGCTCCCAGTAGGAGCCTGAATTTGAACTTAGTGCAATATGAAGACTATTCTTTAAAAATCTTCTTCAGATCCAACAGCTAGAATTAATTCATATTCGGTATAGAACATCTCGGGGGAGGGGGGGGGGGGGGGGATCAGATTCAAGTTTGTTAAAATCGAGTCGCTGGATTAATATTTGGGTTACCTATGGGAGCCCAAATTTTAACTTAGTGCAATACGAGGAGTATTTTTTAAAAATCTTCTTCAGATCTAACAGTCAGAATTCTTTCATATTTGGTGTACAACATCTCTAGGGAGGTCAGATTCAAGTTTGTTCAAATCGAGTCCCTGGGGTCATATTTGAGCTCTCTATGGGAGCCCGTATTTTAACTTAGTGCATTATGAGGAATATTCTCAAAAATTCATCTTCGGTTTCACCAATAAAAATCTTTTGATATTATGCAAAAACAGTTTTACCCGTATGAATCCACCACCCCCTCCTATACCCTCTGGGGGTCAATGAGGTGGAAACATTTTTTTACTCCAAAATGCAATATCCTTAAATAGGCAGATTCAAGTTTGTTCAGATCCATTCCTCGGTGTTCTTCCCTCAAACTGCTATGGAATAAAACCCCTTGGAAGTTTGGTAGTACTGTCTTCAGCTGGTAGAATTGAACCCAGTCAGCAAGACATATGATGATAATCATCTGACATGGCACCAGAGTTATAAATAATTTCATGACTTCTTTCCTATAAATGTTGATAAGCCTAAGCCATGGCGAGCTAATTTTGATCCCAAATACTCATTTGAACTACTTTGTCAGGTGAGCGATTAAAGGCCCCTTGGGGCCTCTTGTTTATTGAAATTTTTATTAAATTTCTTGGGAGTTTAACATTTATTTTCGAATATTATTCTGTTTCTTCCCCATGGTTACGTCCTCACCCCAGCGGTGTTAGGCCGTTTAGTCTTGCATCTTCTATCCAATGTATCATTTTCTCTTTGTATGAAGATCTAGCTTTGCATTTGATAGCATTTCATTTGGTTCTGATTTTGGGCCTTTTTGTGTGCCTGATGTCTTGTTTACATTGACATTGTTTACATTATCAACATCCTTATCTTTAGGTAGTTTCTTATATTCTGTTACTGTAATATACTGTAGAATGTATTGAATACATGGATTATTATTCCGGTAGTGTAGCTCATACAATTTTGGATTTTGTCCACACTTAGGCTCTATCGGGATGCCCTTGGGCTCTTCATGTTCCCTTTGGGAACTTGGGCACTTTTCAAAAAAAATTTTTGTTTACAAAAAATATTTTGAATTTAATTTGGATTTTCCTGAAGGGAAAATCTATTTGTTATTGCAATGATTATTTTTTTTTTTATTATTATTCTTCCACACTTTTATTTTCACTATTTCTCAAAAACGCTCTGAACGATTTTTTTTTAAGTTTCTGTACTCATAAAGGGTCATAAGTTGTAACTAATCGTCATATTCCCATTTTTCTGAAAATGTTTTAGTTAACCCTTTATGTCAAAAAACCCCAAAAATATCCGGCAGCTCATATCTTTGGACTGGAAAGGGCGATTGACTTGAAATTTTCTCAGACATGTCAGCATTACACACCTCTATCAGCACATTGTACAAAAATGTATGTAGTTAACACCTTTCTGCCAAAACATTTTTCAAGACGAAAAAAAAATTCAAAATTTGACCATTTTTTATCTCAATCTCGGGACAGAGATATGCTGAACCATCCAAAATGGCTTAGAAATGAAGACTGCATCGTTGAATTGTAAAAACCATCGAAAAAATTTCAATTCGGATTTCCGACAATCCAAAATGGCGGCCGAAAAATCGTATTTTTATTTTCGGTTATTTATGCGTTTCAGGCCATTTGGAGGCGGAAAAAAAATTTTTTGGCACCAGAAAATTTTCGGTTTGGACTTTGAAATTTTTGACCAAAAGTCGAAAATTTTTGTTACAACTGGGCTACTTTGCCGTCACAGTACTCAACAACGGGGATGATTTGAAAGCTTCTAAGCTTAGAAATGTTGAATTCACAGTGTACATGAACAGTTATCATCTTTTGGAATTGGAGTTGTTCTTCGTTTGGCTTCTGCTAGCAGTCAAACATGGCTTCAGGACACAGTGACCAAAAATTGAAAAAAATTTTCTTGTGTTTTTTTTTACTTTATTATGTCTAGATTCATTAGTTCTCATAAATAAAAACTATCAATGATGGCCATGAGTCCTAATAAATAAAACCATCAGTAGTTGGGGCAGAATGTTTCTTGTTGGGCAAAAATGCCCCAAAACACCCAAAGCTTCATAGGCCAATATCTCATGAAAGAAAAAAGATATCGATTTAATTTCTCGACAGACTGGTCAGAATTACTCTTGTCTAAAACAAACATAATCGGTATTTTTTTTCATTTTTAATGTTTTCTGCCAAAAATTTTCACAAAACGGAAAGTTATCTCGAAAATCGGCCACTTTGGATTGAAATATCGAGATTTAAATCTAATGAGCTCTCTAAAAGGGATCCAAATTGAAGGCAGTAATACCGCTTTATAAGAACGAAAGAATTTCATTTTGATTTTTGGTTAATCAAAAATGGCAGCCAAAAAATCTAAAAAAACATTTTTCGTTTTTTTATGCGTTTCGTTAAATTTTGAGACGAAAAATGTTTTTTTTATATACTGAAAATTTTCTGTCCGCTTCGGACTGAAATTTTCGACCAAAAGTCAGACATTTTTGTTACGCCCGGGCTAGTTTGCCATCACAGTTCTCAACAACGGGGGTGATTTGAAAGCTTTTAAGGTTAGAAATGTTGAACTCACAGTGTACATGAACAGTTATCGTCTTTTGGAATTGGAGTTGTTCTTCGTTTGGCTTCTGCTAGCAGTCAAACATGGCTTCGGGACACTGTGACCAAAAATTGAAAAAAATTTTCTAGTGTTTTTTTTTACTTTATTATGTGTATATTCTTTAGTTCTGATAAATAAAACTATCTGCATATTGCGGAAAATGTTTTTCCAGCCAAAACCGCCCAAATATGCAGGCGCTGATATCTTTGAACTGGAAGGGGCGATTGACTTGAACTTTTCACAGGAATGACTGTAATACACTTCTCTATTAATCAAGGGCACAAAATGGTAGTTGGTTAACACCTTTCTGCCAAAACATTTCACGAAAGCAAAAAAAAAAATTAAATTTTTATTTGGTATCGCGCTCCCTTAGGACTTGCTGAGTAGAACAGTGAGTAAAACTCTCTAGTTATGATTGTTATTATTCATGTATCTCATATATATATACTGTTGTGGAGTATGGAGGACTGATACCAATTTTAGTTGATACACTCCTCTGACTCTTGTCATTCTTGTGTAGCACTGGGATGACTGATGTTGGAGTCGGGTGTCACGGTAAGTTGTTGACGGTG
This sequence comes from Pictodentalium vernedei, assembly GCA_031216915.1. Classification (NCBI taxonomy): domain Eukaryota; kingdom Metazoa; phylum Mollusca; class Scaphopoda; order Dentaliida; family Dentaliidae; genus Pictodentalium; species Pictodentalium vernedei. Next base: position 321,367,747 of record CM062289.1, read on the forward strand.
AGTTTCTGAGGATCAGAGCCTCTTACCGTGTTTTAATTCATTCTGTCAGTTTCTATTTCAGAGGAACATGAACATGGTGATGATATTCTGACACCCATCCAAATGTGCTACTGTCGCCGTGCTCCATAGAGCATATAGAGCTAGCTGCAGTGCTCATTATTGCAAGAGTTAGGGCCTTTGGGTAAAGGTTTTAATCTCTTGCAAGCAGCTAGCTCGACCGGTGAAGCGGTACTCCGTCCGTGGGTGCCGGCTAAGTCTGTTGCGGTCTAAAAGGTGGATTGGGTAGAGCGAGCACTATAATATAAATAGCTCACCCAGCAACGATAGAAATAGGGAGGAAGTCTGCAAGTTGTGGTACTCGGCGAGGTCTGATAGACCGCGAGCGGGAGAGGCCCCCTCTCTAATATAGCTCAGATGTTGTTTTGAGAAACTTGCACAAGCTGGAGCATATGTCCACCCTCCACTCGGGACCCTCTGTTTAGTCTGCAACCGGGGTTGGCTTCAGTCAAGGCTTCCTCCGCTACATTTCAAAAGGCCGAAATGAAGTTTTCTGGTTGGAAACTTGCATGAGACGGAGCAGATGTCCGCCCGCCACTCTGGAAGCTCTGTCTAGTCTGCAGCCGGGGTCGGCTTCAGTCACGGCTTCCTCCGCTATGTTATTTAAGCACACACGACCGCATCCTAGCTACCCGTCTTTGGATATCCAGCCTGCTGCACGAAGAAGGATCCACTCTTCGCCCGTGAAGTTAGACCATCCGGTAGCTAGGGAGACGAGGCCTTGATCATCAGGACACTCGAAGAAAAAATCAGTTTCCAACACACCATCCCAGGAGCAGCATGCAGCTAAGGAATGGAAATCCGCTGCTCCTCAGGCCTCGATGACGGACTTGCTATTGCAGATTGCACAGCTAATCGCAGCATCCCAGCAAGTGCAGATGCAGCCTCCCTCAGACTCAGAATCTGAGCTGTCGGACGGTGCTGGGTCGGTCCAGTCGTCTGTTTGCGCAGATGCAATGGACCGAGATTCGCAACTGATTCTCTCGGATAGTAAAAGGTATAAGGAAGAGGATTACCCTTCCCTTTTGGAACAGTACATGGTTGCGATGGCTTTCATCCATCAATTCTACCCTGCTTTTGTTCCGTCGAATCAGAATGCTGTGACGACACGAGAGAAAGCGCTGGCGTCATTAGGTGCAGACTTTATCTGGACAAAGGAGGAAGTCCTTTCTTTTCCGGTTCAATTTATGCAGGTGTCTGAGGCCTTCAGCCATATAGACGCCGCCGTATTTATCCTCTTGAGTGCAAGGAAGAAGGCGGTTTCTTATCTTCATCTTCCGTATACATACCATTTTTTGGACCATGTTCATTTAAAAACAGTGGGGGAAGATGTTCAGAGAGTTCTTCTGCGTTTGGGAGAGCAGGCCGGAGATCTAGAGGTACTTGTATCATTCACTATTCGCTCAGACGCAATTGAGATGGCAATTTCTTCAAATAGAGCAAATTTGAACGTTATGTGTTGCGCAGATCACCTTACAAGAGCTATGGCGCAACGTCTCAAGGGAAAGGAATTTTGAGGACGTTCATAGCTCTCGAGTTCTTTCCAGGGCAATTATGTATACTACGTATAACTCCTCCCTAACAGTGGTTAATCTGGAGTTAATCAGACGTGGTGCTGCTCTTGTGTCGTCATCACTGATAAGATGACAAGGTGAAAAGCTCTCTCCGAGTCGCTCCGATTTCCAGACATTTTATTTTTGACGACTAGCTTTCGTTAGTCTATGAACAGGCTACTAAGAAAGCGTCTAGAACTCTACTTTTGAAGTCGGCATTTCAACGACTCACTTCACCACACAAGAGTAAAGGAGGGCATTCCAAACAAAAATCGCCAAAAGAAAACTCCTCACGAGGGTACAAGAAACCCTCTTATAATTACTCTGGAGGTCGACAGTAAAGCGACTCCAAAAAGGGGCATAGGTCTGATCGGGACTATTGGTCAGACGCCCCAAAGCCGACGAGACGAGGTTTTACACGGGGAGGATGTGGTTCCTCCTCCCATAAGCCTCGCAGGTCATACAGGTGATGGTTTAGACCTCTATTGCTGTGCAGTTGGCGGAAGATTATCAAGCTCTGCAAAAAACTGGATAACAATTACGGAAGATCAGCGGTGAGAATTGTAGTATCGGGTGCTTACGGCTATCATTCCGAGTAAAACCCCACTGACAAGTTGTCCGCGTGGGACAAATCTTCCATTAAATTCTTGCATAAGAGAGTTTCTCCTACCGGAGGTACAAGCTCTCTTATCAAGGAAGCAATGCAGGTCATGGAGAATCAGGATTCTCAAGATTTTTACAGTCACCTGTTCCTCATACCAAAGCCCGATGGCTCGTTCCGACTGGTAATAGACTTGAGCTGGATAACAAGTTTATCCTGGCTCTAAAAGTTTATTTATGGAAATCATTCAGTTGGTAAAAGCAAGCGTTCGAGTGATCGACTAATTGGCAAGCATAGATCAAAGGATCCATACTTTCATGTCCTGGTACATTCGGCATTCTAAAAGTACCTGCAGTCCACTGTACAAGGGAAGGTGTACAAGTTCAGAACGATATGCTTTGGTCTGAATCTGGCCCCCTGGGCGTTTCACTCGAATAATGAACTTGGTAATGTCTTACTTACGTGCTCATATGTCTGCGGTAACGTCGGCTTCCTTGGAGGACCTTCTACAGGGATACGGCAACAGAATTATTCTTCAGAACTGTGTTCTGAGTCTGCTTCTATTACTCCGACATCTCGGTTTCATCGTAAACGAGAAAAAGTCGGATCTAGCTCCATACAAGTCGTCTATTCACTTGGGATTGAGCTTTGAGACTCACAACAATCTGGTTCACCTGCTATAACCTAGAGCGAAATTAGTCATTTGTTATGCTCGCTTTTGTCTACACTCAGACGCATTAATAGTGAGGGAATTCATGCGACTGTTGGAGTTGTGCGGAGCGGTGTGAAGACACTTTCGCTTGAACCAGTATTGTATTAACGGACCTAGTAAAACAAGGGTTCAATTGGGCAGATATTCTGTGGTTAACTCAGGGAGTTACGCTGCAACTGCCAGATACGGCTTTCACGATTATGACGGATATGAGTCTGACGGGTTGGGGTGCGACCCTAAGTCCCACAGTCTTGAGGTGTCAGGGTCTTTGGGACAGTCAGTTCCAGGAGAGACACATAAACATCAATGAGATGATGTTAATTAGCTAGCTCTACAACATTGGATTCACATAATTACAGACGTCCATGTTCAATTTGGTCGGACAACACGACAGTAGTAGCGTACATCAGGAACCAGGGTGGCACCCATTCATTTCCATTATGCCAACTAACAGAGAAGATTTTCCTAATATGTCATGAATCATCATGTTCATCTTTTTGGCCGTCATATACAGGGTCATCTGAACTTACTAGCAGACTAGCTCTCTTGGAAAGGTCGCCTGTTGCAATTGGAATGGATGCTCAACAAGCGAGTATTTGGACAGTTTTGCTACCATAGGGATCTCCCCATGATAGATCCGTTTGCGACGCACCAGAACAATCAGTTACCGTTGTTTGTGCCGCCATGCCCAGACCATTGAGCACATGCAGTAGACACTCAGCCGATCTCATGGGGATGGATGATAGGATACTCGTATCCTCCAATTCATTTGATTCAGTAGATTACGTTTAAGATCTAACAGTCTCGTTGTGAATCCTACTAGTATCACCTCTGTCGTCACAGAAACCTTGGATCAATCTTCTCAAGTGTCTGTTATGGGAGTTCCCCGGAAGCTTTCTCCATGAGAGGACCTTCTTCAACAGGGGAAGTTTTTGTTCTTCACGTCCTTCTCCGCCCATAGTGGCATAGTGGAGTCCATTAGACGTGAAGTAACCATTGCGGTTCCTATATTATTTGATGACTAACACAAGAACAATTAAGTAATGCGGTGAGGAGGGTTCGATATGACTTTGAATCCCCCCCCCCCCCACACACACACACACACACTGCCAATGTGTTTAGAGGTGATTACCGGGCAAGATGTAGTTTTCTTCCTGCAAGCCTCGTATAAGTTTTAATACATACATGCATTTCTTCACTTTTCGATTGGCGGCTGGGTCGTGTTCTATGTCGACCTCATGACCACATCCACTTTTTAGTTGGATTGGTTTCCTTTGATTATTCGTCTATATGTCATATACAAGCGCATATTTCATCATAATTAAATTGCTAGTCTTTGGGTACCTCGGAGGCTGTATAACCGGTTAACTAGTATTCAGATGATTACATGCAGGATTTTAATGCTCACACGCATAATAATTATTATGCTGACACTTTATTGTATATTATAGACCTTTGAAATGAATTATTTCGGGGGCAGTCCGTGTCAGAGCCTGTTAATCTTACCTACTTCCATTTCTAGATCCAGGTTTCTATTAATGTCCATACCTATCATGTATTTTCCCACGCTTATAGTGTCATAGCTGTCGGATAGTACACGTCGGGGAGTGTTGTTACTGGAATTTATTGTACACCTGAATGGGGTCGCCAATGGGTTACCTTGGAAATGTGTTTACTCTCCAGAGATCGTTCATTGAGGTTCGATTGGACATGTGTATGTTATATATAATATCACCGGTTTTCAACATATCTGCGGTGTACATTATATATAGCGGGCAATATTAATTTCCGGGATCGTCACTATAGCCATAACTTCTGAAGTGGCATTAAGCACCATTTATTAATAATAAATTAATACCTGAGTGCCTTTTCGACAAATATTTATATTGTTTTTTGGTACCACTTTTACTGATTCAAGAGCGCTCCCCTCTTTCTTTTTGAAGATTCCTTCAAAAGAAAAGGTGGTGGGGTGATTTTTTTTTACGTCTCCTCTGGCTTGATAGGTATGTAACTATGAAGGAAGCTGTTTTGTCTGTAATTATATCCTGCATAGAGCTGGAGTTTTATTGTGTATGGCGTATGTTTGTGGGGGATATTCTCTCATTCTCAAATACGCCATCCTAATTTTTGGGGCTTCGTCCGGGCTAAACTTAAAAATTGGGAACTTGTTACATCCAATTAGCATAGTCTTCATGCTAAGTATACGGAATTACTTGAACTGGGCTCCTTTTGTATGATATGTCTTCTCTATTACTGTATAGAGAGACATACATGTAATTCCTAATAATTTTATTTTCCTTTCACCTTAGATTACAGGATTGGAACTATATTGATCTACTAATTCTGAAGTCCTAGGCCCCCCCGCCTTTTTACGATTCAGCTAGTCTGGGCCATTAGTTTACAGTGTAAAAATATAAATTTACAGTAATTTGTATATTTTTATACTTACCAATGGCCCAGACGGAGATGGCCCTCCCATGAGTGGGTACTCATACCTCCCCGCTGAATTTTTGTGTAGTACTCTCTTTTACAAAGAATGATGTTGGCGCCAATTCCGGTCACTTCCTGACGTCTGTGCATGCGCGGAGAGTAAATGTATGGAAGGCCAGATAGGACTTTTAATTTTCGGTTTTGCAAGCAAATTTTGGGGATTGGGAGGTTCAAAATTTGTGTTTGGCCATTAATAACTCTGAGTTAAGCACCAGCTAGTCTGGGTCATTGGTAAGTATAAAAATATACAAATTACTGTAAATTTATAATTTTCCATACAGACCACCTATACATACGTTCTCTATTTTTGGCTTCATTATTCAGAGTGGTATTCTTTCTCTGAACAGTTAATGATGTTAACGAATCTAGGGAACTATGAGTTATTTGAGGACGGTCTCTGACAGGTTTTTATTCACATCCCATTCTATGATCTGAATCCAGTCTTCAACCGGAAGCGGTACACAAAGGGGAATCCTACTCTTTCATTCTCGTAGATTCAATGCTTACAATTTGGAAGTTCATTATGGAATTTACTTGTACACCTGAACGTGGTCACTTGTTTGTTGGCACAGAAGCGTATAAGTTCTATCAGATAACTTTCCATTGGAATTCCGTTGGACAAGTTTAAGGTTGTACATATTAATATTACCGGTTCTTGACCTATCTACATATTCTAGATGTGGCATACATTTAGAAGCTTGCTATTTTATAACCGGGATCGCCACGATATAGACTCAGCTGCTGATGTGGCATTAAGCACCAATAAATATAAATAACCGGGAGCCTTTTAGGCGACTATATTATTCAGTACCGCTTTTTCACTGATTCCTGGCCACTTCCCTCTTTGTTGTGCCGCCGCCCCACGAAGTGGGGAGCGACATATAGGGATTACTTTTGTCGTCTTGCATCGTCTTCCGCGTCCTGCACGTCACACTTTCTCTTTCAGTGATTCTTTATCACATAATGGCATTGTGCACCTCCTATTTTATTTTTTGATCCGCTGTATTTTTTCCAGAGTTATGCCCCTTTTTCACTTAGAATTCTGTCTGAAATATTAAAATATAGTGCAGGCGACACACGTCTTCCATGGAAGACTCACATCTAAGTTTTGAAGATTAATTCCTTCAAAAAAGCAGGGGGGGATTTCTCTTTACCTCTTCTGGCCTTATAATAAGTGTGTAACTAGGAGTGAAGCAGTTATTGTCTTCAGATTATACTGATCTTTTGTACAGCTTATTGCATTATATATGACGTGTGTCTGTGGGCGTTAGTCTCCAACTCTTGGACATGCTTTCCCTAATTTTAAGTGTCTTAGTCTGGACTAGCCTTAAAATTGGGGGCTTGTTACACCCAGTTAGCGTAATCATTTATTACATTACATTACATCAGACATTTAGTATAGCGCTCAAATTTGTATCACTGCCCCGAATAATTAGGGACAGGGCCACATTCTATGGCACTTCACAGAAAACATATAATACACATTTAACATATTTAAACATTACACATACATATTTAAAGGATGATAAAAGAAGTATTCAGTTAGCAGAAGTGTGGTGAATTTTGAAAATTTTCTTAAATAGATTTTGTTTTAATAGTTTTTTGAATGTTTTCAGGTCTGGGCTTATTTTTATGTAACCTGGCAAGGAATTCCAAAGATTTGGGCCTACATAGCTAAAAGCTTGGTCTGCAGAAGTAATATTTTTATACTGTACCAATGACCCAGACATAGCTGGTGCTAACTCTTAAAATATAGGGCCAAACACAAATTTTGCCCCCCAATCCCCAAAATTTGCATCTAAAACTAAAGAAAACATGTCCTGAAAGGCCCTCCACACTTCGCCCCTACTGCGCATGCGCAGTGTCAAGGACGTTCCGAAATTGGCGCCATTAATCATTCTAAGTTTGGCCCTTCATCAGTTAACATCTGACTGATCTTTGTGCTTATAAATCTCAGTTTAAATGATGCCAGACACATAAATATTAGTGAAATGGTGATTCTAAGGAGGATAGAGAAGGAGGAGAGGAAAAGAATGTGTGACAGAATATTATCAGGGCTGTAACTTAAAATTTTTTAATGAAATTATGTTAAGTTACCTATTTTCAAGGCAGCAGCCATTTTGTTGTCATTCTGATTATTTAGTTACACTGTTTTTTAAGTGTTTTCCTCTCTCCCTGTCCTTTAAGTTCCCCCTTGCTATTCTCCCATGCTTTTGGCATAGTTTCTGTAATTATTATTACTAAAATTTCTTGGGAGTTTTAGCTGAATAACAGAATGAATTCTGTTCTTTCCCCATGTTTACGTCTTCACCTACGGGTGGTTAGGCGTTGTGTTCTGCATCTACCATCTGATGTTCTGCAGTTTCTTCCCTGGAAGTCTCTGTTTTGCATCAGATAGTGTATTTTTGGTAACTGATTTCGGGCCTGGGTGCCTGGAGTCTTATTTTAGTGTTTTTACACTCATTGTTTACATTTACAACAGCCCTCTGTGTGAGGGGGGGATTTCTAAAGAATAATATCTTTATGTTATTTTAATCATAACTAGATACATTATTATTGTTCGTAAGTGTTGAATAAATTGTTTAAAATATTTTTAAAATTTTTGTCCACACTTAGGCTTGGGATCCATTGGGGCTCAACGTTACTTTTCAGAAACTTGGGCTGTTCTGAAAAAATATTTTTTCAAAATATTTTGATTTCAGTTATTTTTTCTATATTAATGGATCATATTATTATTATGTATTTTGATTGCCAGGGGTTAGTGCGAGTACCAGGACTTGTTTTCTTTTCACATTGAAAGGATATTGATCAATTGTTTTAAGAGGAAGTCTTCCTCTGACTTTATTATCATTCTATATGTGGTCAGTGTACTCGCATTAACTCCTGTTCTGTATCGTATGATTTCGATGACAATATGGGAAGCGTATGTCACGGTATGTTGTTGGGGATTTGGACACTCCGGTCCTTTCCCCGCAGGGTCACTCTACTTTATCAATTTCTATTTCAGACGATCAAGATTAGGGTGATGTATCTGTGATGTCTTCCAACAGTGTGCCTCCGTCGTCACAATTAATGAAGGGCTAGCGGAAAAGTGCTCATGTAAATACGCCAATTGCCTAAGAGGACCCTAGTAGGTTCGACGGCCTTTGACGTCCGCTAGCTCGCCCGGTGTAGCGTCCATTCACCGAATGGTTCGGCAGCCGGGTTCGTCCGTTGCGGTCTAGAAGGAATTTTGGGGTGATGCGAGCACTATAAATTAACTTAATGCACACCCAGTGACGGCGGATCGGAGGGAGAACGCAGGAAGCCTTTTAGTCCGGTTCATAGCTCGTTCCGGTCCATCTGGACGGCAAGCGAGAGAGGCCCCTCTCTCGTTCAACAACATCTGGCCCCAGATGTTGTGGTACAAAATGTGTCGCAAGCGGAGCATACGTCCGTCGCTCGGGACGCTCCGTTGTATAGGCAGTCCGCTGAGACTGCTAAGGCTTCCTCTTCTCGTCAGCGCACACGACCGCACCTTGGCTGCGTGACCGCCGATATATTACCAGCTTCGCCGATCAAGGATTCTTCGGCGACCAGGTCACACCATCCGGTAGCCAGGGACACGAGGCCTGCAGACTCCGGACGTTCGCATAGGAAGTGTGCGGGAGTAACGTACACGGAGCTTCCGGCGGCAATGCATCGTAAGACCGCTACTGCACAGGCCTTGGGAACGGACGTGCTTTCCTTAATAGCACAGTTTATCGCAGCATCCCAGCATCAGCTGAATCTGTCGCATATATTTTATCCGACGATGCTGGGTCGGGACGCTCCGTGGAAGCGGGTACGGACGTCCGAAAGTTTCATCCGGTCCGACGGGATACCGAAAGGGATTCGGAGGATTTCGAGCTTTCCCTTTCGGAACAACATTTGCTGTTGTGTATGTCATCTGACTTGGTCTTCTACAGCTTCTTTCGTCGGACCAGAATGCTGCGATGCCGGATAAGAAACTGATAGCGTCGGTGGACTTAGAAATTTTTGGTTCGGTTCAGGGACATCGTCCCTCAGTTCCGACATAGTCCAATAATGTCACACAAACTTTCGAATTATTGAACGACGCTATATATATATTATTATTTTATGCTTGCTATCCAAGCATTTCTGGTTTCTTGTTCGAAGAGTTATGGAGATGTCTTTCAAAAGTGTGCCTCTGTCGTCATAGTTAATGAAGAGTTAGCGGCAATAAGTGCTCATGGAATATGTCTATCGCCTACGGAGTGACATTCGCTAGCTCACCCGGTGTAGCATACATTCATCGAATGGTTCGGCTGCCGGGTTCGTCCGTTGCGGTCTAGGAAGGAGATTTGGGTGATGCGAGCACTTTAATTACTTTAGTACTCACCCAGTGACGGCAGATTGAGGACAGATCGGAGGAAGCCTGTTAGTCCGGTTCCTGGCTTGTCCAGGTCCGTCCGGGCTGTGAGCGAGAGAGGTCCCTCTCTCGCCCAACAACATAGGGGACCGCATGTTGTGGTTCAGATATTTTACATTCGGAGCATATGTCCGTTGGTCGGGACGCTCCATTATATTGACAGTCCGAGAGACTGTCTTTAATGCTTCCTCATCCTCACAGCAGGGCACACGACTGCACATTGGCTACGTGACCTCGAGTATCCGATCAGTTTCGGCATTCAGTGATTCCACGGCGAATAGGTCGCGCCATCCGGTAGCCAAGGGACACGAGGCCTATACACTCCGTTCGCTCGCATATTGGTAGTATGCACGGGGTAACGATCACGGAGCTTCCAGCGGCAATGCATCGTAAGACCGCTTCTCCTCAGGCCTCAGTGACGGACGTGCTATCCGAGTTAGCACAGTTGTTTCGCAGCATCCCAGCAATTGACAGTTTCTCGGTCGAATCAGGAATTATCCGACGGCGCTGGGTCGGTGCGGTCCGCGGTTGCATCAGCTACGGACGACCGAACGCTTTATAGGGTCCGACAGGATGGCGAAAGGGATTCGAAAGATTTCGAGTTTTCCCTTTAGTAGTATCGGAAGATGCCTTTCATATCTTCTGGCATTATCTTCCAGTGATTATTATTTCGGACTTCATTGCTGCGATCTTGGATAAGAGACTTATAGCGTCATTGGACTCGGATTTTTCGATCGGTTCAGGGACATTGTCCCTGACTTACCGACGCAGTCCAATATTGTCATTACAACATGTGTTTTATTTTTCGACGCTATATATATATATATATACAAGCCTGCTACTAAGCATGATAGTTTAGTTTCTTGTCCGCGTTGCTCATTTCTGCCATTTTATCATTTATACAAATAGTTTATTTTGGCAGAGCAGGGCATACCGAGAGTTCATATGCGTCTAGACGGTGTGATTAAAGACTGCATATATTCTTTTTCGCCGTTTATGTCTTTTCCAATTTCAATGTTGGGAACGACATTATGTATAGTAGACTTAACTTAGACGCTTTATTATACGTAATCCGCCTTACTGAGGCGTTATCATTACGTCTTCAAGAAAAGATTTACGGGATATCATTCTCAATGTAATTTCTTTTGAGGGCAGTAGTTTGTTCACGTATAACTCCGCCCTTCAGTGGCTGATTGGAGTTAGTTAGACGTGACGCAGCCCTAGCTACATCCACACGCGTGGATAGTAAGGTTAAGAACTCTCTCAGAGTCGCTTCGTTCTCAGAGGAGCTTCTCTTCGACGGCAACTTTTCGGCAATCCATGAATTGCTCGATTTATACGTTCTCTTGTCTATCTAGTGTTACAAGAGATTCAGACTGGGGCAAACATTCGGTGGTTGACTCAGAGAGTGCCGCCGCAGTTGCCGGACCCGAGTGTGGCTATTATGACGGTTGCCAGTCAAACAGATTGGGATATAATACTGATCCCTACGGATTCGAAGTGCCAGGGTCTTTGGGTTCCGCAGTCTTTTAGCAATCAGTTGAACTTCCGCGGAATAATGTTTTTTAGGCTTGCTTTATGTCATTGCATGAACATTATTCAGAAACGCATGCCCAAATTCCTGTCCTTTAATTCGACAGTAGTGGCGTATCTCCGGAACCAGGGAGGCACTCTTTCGTTTCCGTTATTCAATTTAATGGAAAGAATCCGTCTGTTGGTTATAGTACACCAAGTTCAGTTTTGGTCCGTCATATTCCGGGTCGTCTGATTGTTTTATCGGACTCCCGTTCTCTTACGGATCGCTTATTGCTGTCAGAATGGACTCTCAACAAACAAGTATTCAATCAGATTTGCTATCTATGGGAGCGCCCAATGATGATGTATTTATGACACAGCTTGCTAATCAATTGCAGACGTATGTGTTGGCTTGTCCAGATCTCTGAGCTAATATTGTTAACGCTCTATTGATCTATAGGACGGAATGATAGGATACGCGTATCCTCCGGCGCTGTTGTTTTAGCAGGTATTGCTAAGATAAACAACCACAATACATTTCTGTTGATAGCATCTCTATCTTCACAGAGATCATGAGTAATTTACTCTCTTGTCTACTGTGGGTCTTAACGTGAAATCTTCCTCTATGTGAGGATCTTTTTCACTGGGTAAATCGTGTCATCTTTATCACAACCAGCAAGGTCGCAACCTTCATGTATTCCGTTGTGTGGTCCGTATTGCATTGTAAGCACTGTACTGGACGAGCTTTGGACGCGATTTCTTACTATAGGAGATCCTCTTCTTCGCTATTCTATGCGACTAAAGTGGAGGCTCTTCCGTCGTGGTGTAGGGATCATTATGTTCATATTGTTGATCCCTCCATACTACTCATTGCTATTTTTTAGTATACTTGTTTCACAAGATCTACTGCAGTCTGTTATTATTTAGGTTATAGGTTTATGTTACCTCATACCTATGCACTCTACGATAGTTTACAATTGAGTCTTTTGTCTCTTTATCTAAGTCAGTTAGTAACTTTTTGATAAATAGACTTAGAATCTTTAGATTAAATTCCTATACGGATTTTAACTTCGGTTCTTATTTAGCTAAGTAATCATTTGAGCCTCTGGAAACAGTAGTTTTCAAATTCTGACCTTTTAGACAGTAATTCTGTTGGTTTCTCTTTTACTGTAGAGTCAGTGAGTTTCATGCACTACCGATGGATGATTTTCACTTTCATAGTTTCGGAATCAATACTTCCGTTACTATTTAGGTTGGATTGTTGCATAAGAGTTAGGCTCCTATTATCCGGAACCTATTATTTTAAGGTCCTTCCGTCTTCGTATGGGCATAGGCCTTTACTCTTTCCGGGTACAGTTTATGTATTTATAAACAGATATCTGTTTATTACAAAGGGCGTAAGCTTCTTCTGTCTTTGATGTCTAGTAGAAGGACGTTACGCTCCATTTTATTGTTAATGGATTCTATTAACTATCGGTACTGCTTATGGTATATCATTGACTTAGCAGTTGTGCTTAAGATTTCGGCTCATGAAGTAAGAGTTCTTCTACTTCTTGGGCTTACATTAATAGTGTCGCTATTATAGATTTTTGAAGGCCGCTCATTGCGCTCAGCCATCCACATTCATGAATTTTATCTTAGAAATATCGAGTCCATTTCTGGAGGCCTCTATTGTTAGGTCTATTATCTACTGCTCTGAATGTCATTCACTTAACAGTTGCTACTATAGCTAGGTAGGCTGTCTGTTTCGGCAGTGTCTCCATTCGGCTGCCCTCTTCGCTCTGGGCTATTTGACCCAGGGCAAGAAAAAGGGGGGGGGGGGAGGGTGTTCCCTTGGGTCACCTGTTTTACTATGAAAACAAGGGGATACCTCCTCCGGAGTTAGTAATTCTGAGCTGTTATTTGGATGGTTGTTTAGTGAGAAGTTTAGGTTTTTAAAATTCATTCAAGTCTTAGTTTTTAAAGTATAGCTTTTGAATATTGCATATGTCAACGGACATGATTATGCAATCCTCAGACACTTTTAGGAGTATAAGAGTCTCTATTCTCTAGACTTACTTTATTTATTGGCTTACTTTAAAAATTATTAGTATAAGGATTATATTGGATATTAATAGAGTACATGGATGTATGAAGCTCAATTTTGGAAGGTGTTGTATCTTTCTAATTTATCATAAATAAGAAAGATACATGTAAGGCCTATTACTTCTTTTTCCCTACAGGGGATGACTCTATTTTATTTTATTGAGCGTATTCCATTTTGCTCTATGTCCTTGGCCCTCCAGCCTTTTTACTATTCAGCTATGTCTGGGTCATTGGTACAGTATAAAAATGTTAAAAAATTTATAGTAATTTATATATTTTTTATACTTACCAATGACCCAGACGGGGATGGCCCTCCCAGGAGTTGGGAACTCTTGTCTCCCCGCTGAGTACATAGCGTTTACCAGGCACTGGTTATTAGAATGATTAATGGCGCCAATTTCGGAACGTCCTTGACACTGCGCATGTGCAGTAGGGGCGAAGTGTGGAGGGCCTTTCAGGACATGTTTTCTTTAGTTTTAGATGCAAATTTTGGGGATTGGGGGGCAAAATTTGTGTTTGGCCCTATATTTTAAGAGTTAGCACCAGCTATGTCTGGGTCATTGGTAAGTATAAAAAATATATAAATTACTATAAATTTTTTAACTTTCCTATTAAAAGGTTGTGCCAATTTGAGTGTAGTGCTAGATCTAGTGGCATAAGAGTTGGTGGAGAAGGTAATCAAATATTCAGGTGCCATGTTATTAAGACACTTGAAGACTAGTTTAAGGACTTTAAGTTGACATCTAACTGTGATTGGGAGAAAATGGCTCTCTTGCAAGGCATCTGTAGAGCTGGAGAATTTTGATCTATCCATTATGATTTTGGCAGTGAGGTTCTGAATTCTCTGGAAAGGCTTCATTCTGCTTTGCGGCAGGTCTATCAAAAGGCTATTGCTATAATCCATATGAGACATTATCAGGGCGTTGGCAATTTTTAGGCATGACTGTTTGGACAAGTAGGGCCTAAGCTTTTTTAAATTGAACATAGCATACGATGCTGCCCTGACCTTTGTGTAAATGTGTTTTTCAAAAGTTAAATTGTCATCCAGGTGCATACCCAGAAGTTTGATTTCTTTTGAACGAGCAATGTCAGTTCCATACATGTCAATAGAAGCTATATTAGTTTTGGGTAACATCCAGGAGCTACCGAAAATGATGAATTCAGTTTTAGACTCATTCATCTTGAGTTGATTAAGGACCATCCATTCTTTAATATCACTCAGGGTTTCAGAAATGCTGTCAATTGTTTTCTTTTCAATCATATCCTGACCAGTGCGATACGTATCGTATATGGAATGGTCATCTGTATAACCTGCTATTTGCTGTTTTCCTCTAAGACAAGAACCCAATGAACTTGCATAGCATGTGAAATAAATTGGTCCATTTATACTCCCTTGAGGTACAGAGAAATGTATGCTCAATGGAGAGGATTTAGATCTTCCAATGTGCACTTCAAAACTTCTCTCAGCAAGGTAAGATGAAATCCATTTGAGTGCATTATCTTTAATTCCAAACATGTTTGACAATACATCAATTAACAATTGATGATCCACAGTGTCAAATGCTTCACTCAAATCAATCGCCACCATTGGTGAAACAGATTGGTGTTCCATGCTAACTGGAAGATCGTTGTATACCTTGAGCAATAAGGTCTCAGTGAAGAAGCCAGATCTATATGCACTTGGGTACTGAGGGAGGAGATGGTTATTCTCAATATGACTTGTAAAACTAATTGTTGAAGCCTTTTCAACCAATTTGGACAGAAATGACAGATTACTGACAGGTCTGTAATTGCTCAGAATGGGTTCCAACTTTGAGTTTTTCAGCAAAGGTCTCACAATGGCCTTTTTCCACACTGTAGGAAATATGCCAGATGTAAGTGATGCATTGATAATCTTTGTTATCAATGGAGCAAAAATATCATAGTGGGATTTTATAAGGAATGGATCTAGATCACAGGTGGCTGGTTTAGCTTTACGAATAAGTTTGCAGACAGTTTCAATGCTAACTTCTGTAAAATTTTCGAATTGCGGAACATCTAATCTTGGCAGTACAAACAATTGATTACTGCTGAGTGCATGCCTGATATTCTTCACTTTTTCAAAGAAAAATTTGGCAAATGCATCAACCAATTCCTTGTCAGTTAAATCATCAGGCATGGGATTACATTTTTGTTTTCCAGTCAGCTTGGTGACAACATCAAATAATTGTTTGGTGTCATTACCACATGACTGAATTTTCTTTTGAATACAGGTCTTTTTGGAATTATTGAGATGGTTATTATACTCTTTCCTCTTTTTGCAGAAAATTTGCCAATTTTGCACAGTTTTGTGTTTACGCCAGTGGCGCTCGTATTAGCGGGTTTCAGTTTTCAGTTTCTGAGCACTGGGAGTGAACCACGGGACAGGCTCTCTTGCTATAACTGTCTTTGATTTCAAAGGTGAATGGCGATCTAATATCTCACGAAGTTGTATGTTGTATTCAACAGCTAACTCGTCGACATCTTCAAGTTGCATTATAGCCTGCACAGTTGAAAAGAGATCAGTTCTGAATGCTTCCATGTCCATTGATTTTAGTGGATGGAATTCTATATGTTTCTTCTCAAGTATGGGATGGCACATTGAAAGCATAGCAATAACAAATGTGTGGTCAGAGAAGAGAAAGTCGGACTTCACATTTGAGACCTTGAAATCACTATCCTCTTTTGTCAGTATTAGATCAAGAGTATTTCCGGATCTGTGTGTTGGAAAATCAACATGTTGTTTCAGTGAAAAAGCCTCTGTCAGCTCTTTGAAAGCAGCTGAGTCTGCATTTGACTCATCATTAATGTGAATGTTGAAATCGCCTGCAATTAACAATCGACTACGATGAGCAAGAATGTTGATGAGAAATTCTTCAAATTCTTTGATGGATTTCTTTGTCGTAACTGGGTGTGCTTGGGAATAAGGAATCCTGTAAATTATGAATGTGGTAACCTGAAGTCCACTAATACATAGAGTAACTTCAGCAAACTCAAACGATAGTTTAGCTCCGGAATCACAGAGACGAACTTTACATTCACTTTTGAAGAAAATGCCGATGCCACCCCCAAGCCTGTGGTAATCTCCCTTGCACTTGGTAGCAGCAGTTGAGAGAGCTTCCTAAACTTACACTTTTTATGACATTTCTACACAAGATCTCAAGTTGGAAATTATTATACCAATTGAATTCGATAGGCTTCATCTAAAAATGGAATTAAGATTTTTAAATTTGGACAAATTTGTGTGTTTTGGACATGTTTTATTGATTTCCTTTGTGGAATGGGTGAACTGTTTTCAAACTCTATTCACACTGGAAAGTGTGAACATACAACCACAATGGTTAATCAGTTAAACATCTACAATAGAGAAAATCTACTCAGCCTAAATAACAAGAGTGGAAGTAGACTTGATACAGTAACATTCAAAATGTGTTTAAACCTTGGCATAGCAATTCCTAAAAAAGTCAAACGAGGAAAATGTGTGGGGCGTAAAGTAGAGATTTGGACGTCAAAAATAGAGCACAAAGGAGTTCATTCTCAACTTCATCTCTCCCTTCCAAAACAGACAACTTTTAACAACAATAAATCTTGCAGCTTTGGCCTTGTAAATGCAAGATCTCTTCGAAACAAATCGAACTTGTTTCTTCATTTCGTTATCACTGAGAAAGTAGATTTCTGCATGATAACAGAAACATGGCTGAAAGACTCTGATAACACAATCATTGTGAGCCTGAAACCTCCAGGCTATGATTTTCTTGGAATTACTTGGGATATTACTTCTTATTTCGGTGGTATGTCCTTCTCTATTGTTGTATAGAGAGGCATATATGTAATTCCTAAACAATTTAATCTCCTATTCACCTTGGGAGTTCTATGCAGGCTAATGAGCTGAATTTTAGTCTGACATTCTTTTAAGTCCTAGGCCCTCCTGCCTTTTTATGATTCAGCTAAGTCTGGGCCATTGGTTCTAGTATAAAAATATGATAAATTTAAATTAATTTGTATATTTTTTATGCTTACCAATGGCCCAGACAGGGTTGGCCCTCCCATGAGTGGGCATTCATACCTCCCCATTGAGTTATAACATTAGTAGGCGCCAATTCTGTTATCTTCCTGGGTACTGCGCATGTGCAAGTACTAAAAGTATGGAGGGCCAGATAGGACTTTTAAATTTTGGTATTGTATGCAAATTTGGGGGATTGTGGAAGGGGGGGGTTTCAAAATTTGTGTTTGGCCCTTGATAATATTGAGGTTGCACCAGCTAAGACTGGACCATTGGAAAGTATAAAAAATATACAAATTACTTTAAATTTATCATATTTTTATACTGTAACCAATGACCTAGACTTTGCTGGTGCTAACCCAAAAATATCTAGGGCCAAACACAAATTTTGCCCCCTAATCCCCAAAATTTGCATGCAAAACTGAAAATTAGAAGTCCTATCTGGCCCTCCATACATTTTACCCTCCACACATGCACAGACGCCAGGAAGTCACCGAATCTGGCGCCAATAAAATCATTCTTTGTTTGGCCCTTGTCAGATAACAACAAACTGACATTTGTGCTTTTAAATCTCAATTAATAATGATGCAATACACAAATCAATGGTTAAATTGGTGGATCCAAGGACAGAACTGGAGGAAGGAAGGAAGAAACGGTGGTTTGAAACGTTCAGGGCTGTAATTTTATAATTTTTATTAAAATTAGTTCATGTTCCCTAATTTCGGGACATGAGCCTGACGTTATCTCTGATTGATTATGATCTATCCACTGTTTATTTTGTATTCCTTCCCTGCCTTCCCTTGATCCTCCCCAGTTAAGCTCCCAAGCTTTTTGGCTTGTTTTAATAAAAAAAATTTATAAATTTATTGGGAGTTTAACGTATTATACAGAAGATTATTCTCTACATCTCCAGAGTTACGTCCTCATCCTTCGGGTGTTTGGGCATTCTGGTCATGCATCATACATCCAATGTATCGTTTTTTCTTCTGAGGAAGATCTTGCTTTACATCGGATAGTCTTGTTTCTGTTACTGACTTCGGGTCGTGTTGCCTGGGGTCTTGATTCCGGTGTTTTGTTTACATTACATTACTCTAGGTAGTTTCCTATTTTTGTTTAGGAACAACAGTTGTAAGTAACATTAAATATTCTAATAGTGTGGTAGTTAATTTTACACAGATTTTATAATCTTGTCCACACTTAGGCTTTTTGGGGCTCATCGTTCCCTTTGGGAACTTGGGCTCTTATATTAGAAAAAAATTTCAAAAATTTTTAGTTTATTTTTGAAGGAGTTTTTCTTTTGGATATATTTATTTCATTGATTATATTTTAATGTTATCTTGTATTATATGTAGATTTGGTGGTGGTACAATGACATATATTAGTATTTAGGTAATTATATTTATCTAATAGTATGGCAAATGGAGGAAACCTTTCCTTTATTTACTTGGTCGCTGTAATGAGTTTAGTTGATGTACTACCACTAATTCTGCTCCATGTGTCAGATTTGATAATCTGAATGACGAGCGTCACGGTTTGTGTTTGGCGAGTGGACACTATCGGTCCTATCGCGGCGAGGGGACGCGGCTGGTCCTCTCGTCAAAATGTCACTATAGTTTTTTAGTTTCTATTTATAGAGGAACAAGAACGTGTGGTTTCGTGACGCCGTCTGGGAGTGTGCTGCCGTCGTCACAATCAATGAAGAGCTAGCGACAAAAGTGCTCAAGGAATTAGACAAGTGCCTAGATTCTTAGTAGGATTGACGACCTTGTCGCCAGCTAGCTCAACCGGCAAATCTCACTCATTTGTGGGTGATGTGATGCCAGGTATGTCCGTAGCGGTCGAGAAGAGGAATAAGGGCATAGCGAGCACCATAAAGATACGAACAT